>OX424573.1:107902955-108205455 GCA_949152435.1 Gastracanthus pulcherrimus
TTTCTTGTTTCTTTCTTCGCGCTGATTCCAAATCTGGAGTCCGTTTAAACCCTAAACCTCGATATTTTGCGTAAATTGTAAAAAACAGCTAAAAATTGCTAAAAATCGCGAAACATCGCTTTAAAAGTACAAGAAAAATGCACAAAAAAAACTTTTTGACCCGGATTAAAGGTGTTTCTTGTGTATTTTTTGTGCGCTGAATCCTAATCTGGAGTTCATTTTAACCTTACACCTCGAGATTTTGAGTAAATTGTAAAAAACAGATTAAAATTGCGAAAAACCGTGAAAATCGCTTGAAGGTACAAGAAAAATCGGAAAAAGATCTTTTGACCCTGATTGAAAGTGTTTCTTGTGTCTTTCTTCGCGCTGAATCCGATTCTGGAATCCGTTTAAACCCTACACCTCGACGTTTTAAGTAAATTGTAAAAAACAGCTAAAAATTGCGAAAAATCGCTTTAAAAGTACAAGAAAAATGGATAAAAAACTTTTTGACCCGGATTAAAGGTGTTTCTTGTGTATTTTTTTTTGCGGTGAAGCCTAATCTGGAGTTCATTTAAACCTTGCACCTCGAGATTTTGAGTAAATTGTAAAAAACAGCTCAAAATTGTTAAAATTCGCGAAAATTCGCATGAAAAGTACAAGAAAAATCGGAAAAATATTTTTTGACGCGGATTGAGGGTGTTTCTTGTTTCTTTCTTCGCGCTGAATCCCAATCTGGAATCCGTTTAAACCCTACACCTCGACGTTTTGAGTAAATTGTAAAAAACAGCTCAAAATTGCGAAAAATCGCTTTAAAAGTACAAGAAAAATGCACAAAAAACTTTTTGACCCGGATTAAAGGTGTTTCTTGTGTATTTTTTGTGCGCTGAATCCTAATCTGGAGTTCATTTTAACCTTACACCTTGAGATTTTGAGTAAATTGTAAAAAACAGATAAAAATTACGAAAAACCCTGAAAATCGCTTGAAGGTACAAGAAAAATCGGAAAAAGATCTTTTGACCCTGATTGAAAGTGTTTCTTGTGTCTTTCTTCGCGCTGAATCCGATTCTGGAATCCGTTTAAACCCTACACCTCGACGTTTTGAGTAAATGGTAAAAAACAGCTAAAAATTGTTAAAATTCGCGAAAAATCGCATGAAAAGTACAAGAAAAATCGGAAAAAGATTTTTTGACCCTGATTGAATGTGTTTCTTGTGTCTTTCTTCGCGCTGAATCCGAATCTGGAATCCGTTTAAACCCTACACCTTGACGTTTTAAGTAAATTGTAAAAAACAGCTAAAAATTGCGAAAAAATCGCTTTAAAAGTACCAGAAAAATGGATAAAAAATTTTTTGACCCGGATTAAAGGTGTTTCTTGTGTATTTTTTTTTGCGGTGAAGCCTAATCTGGAGTTCATTTAAACCTTGCACCTCGAGATTTTGAGTAAATTGTAAAAAACAGCTAAAAATTGTTAAAATTCGCGAAAATTCGCATGAAAAGTACAAGAAAAATCGGAAAAATATTTTTTGACGTGGACTGAGGGTGTTTCTTGTTTCTTTCTTCGCGCTGAATCCGAATCTGGAATCCGTTTAAACCCTACACCTCGACGTTTTGAGTAAATTGTAAAAAACAGCTCAAAATTGCGAAAAATCGCTTTAAAAGTACAAGAAAAATGCACAAAAAACTTTTTGACCCGGATTAAAGGTGTTTCTTGTGTATTTATTGTGCGCTGAATCCTAATCTGGATGTCATTTTAACCTTACACCTTGAGATTTTGAGTAAATTGTAAAAAACAGATAAAAATTACGAAAAACCCTGAAAATCGCTTGAAGGTACAAGAAAAATCGGAAAAAGATCTTTTGACCCTGATTGAAAGTGTTTCTTGTGTCTTTCTTCGCGCTGAATCCGATTCTGGAATCCGTTTAAACCCTACACCTCGACGTTTTGAGTAAATTGTAAAAAACAGCTAAAAATTGTTAAAATTCGCGAAAAATAGCATGAAAAGTACAAGAAAAATCGGAAAAAGATTTTTTGACCCTGATTGAATGTGTTTCTTGTGTCTTTCTTCGCGCTGAATCCGAATCTGGAATCCGTTTAAACCCTACACCCTGACGTTTTAAGTAAATTGTAAAAAACAGCTAAAAATTGCGAAAAATCGCTTTAAAAGTACAAGAAAATGGATAAAAAACTTTTCGACCCGGATTAAAGGTGTTTCTTGTGTATTTTTTTTTGCGGTGAAGCCTAATCTGGAGTTCATTTAAACCTTGCACCTCGAGATTTTGAGTAAATTGTAAAAAACAGATAAAAATTGTTAAAATTCGCGAAAATTCGCATGAAAAGTACAAGAAAAATCGGAAAAATATTTTTTGACGTGGATTGAGGGTGTTTCTTGTTTCTTTCTTCGCGCTGAATCCGAATCTGGAATCCGTTTAAACCCTACACCTCGACGTTTTGAGTAAATTGTAAAAAACAGCTCAAAATTGCGAAAAATCGCTTTAAAAGTACAAGAAAAATGCACAAAAAACTTTTTGACCCGGATTAAAGGTGTTTCTTGTGTATTTATTGTGCGCTGAATCCTACTCTGGAGTTCATTTTAACCTTACACCTTGAGATTTTGAGTAAATTGTAAAAAACAGATAAAAATTACGAAAAACCCTGAAAATCGCTTGAAGGTACAAGAAAAATCGGAAAAAGATCTTTTGACCCTGATTGAAAGTGTTTCTTGTGTCTTTCTTCGCGCCGAATCCGATTCTGGAATCCGTTTAAACCCTACACCTCGACGTTTTGAGTAAATTGTAAAAAACAGCTAAAAATTGTTAAAATTCGCGAAAAATCGCATGAAAAGTACAAGAAAAATCGGAAAAAGATTTTTTGACCCTGATTGAATGTGTTTCTTGTGTCTTTCTTCGCGCTGAATCCGATTCTGGAATCCGTTTAAACCCTACACCTCGACGTTTTGAGTAAATTGTAAAAAACAGCTAAAAATTGCGAAAAATCGCTTTAAAAGTACAAGAAAAATGGATAAAAAACTTTTTGACCCGGATTAAAGGTGTTTCTTGTGTATTTTTTTTTGCGGTGAAGCCTAATCTGGAGTTCATTTAAACCTTGGACCTCGAGATTTTGAGTAAATTGTAAATAACAGCTAAAAATTGTTAAAATTCGCGAAAAATCGCATGAAAAGTACAAGAAAAATCGGAAAAATATTTTTTGACGCGGATTGAGGGTGTTTCTTGTTTCTTTCTTTGCGCTGATTCCAAATCTGGAGTCCGTTTAAACCCTAAACCTCGATATTTTGCGTAAATTGTAAAAAACAGCTAAAAATTGCTAAAAATCGCGAAACATCGCTTTAAAAGTACAAGAAAAATGCACAAAAAACGTTTTGACCCGGATTAAAGGTGTTTCTTGTGTATTTTTTGTGCGCTGAATCCTAATCTGGAGTTCATTTTAACCTTACACCTTGAGATTTTGAGTAAATTGTAAAAAACAGATAAAAATTGCGAAAAACCGTGAAAATCGCTTGAAAGTACAAGAAAAATCTAAGAGATCTTTTGACCCTGATCGAAAGTGTTTCTTGAGTCTTTCTTCGCGCTGAATCCAAATCTGGAGTCCGTTTAAACCCTATACCTCGATATTTTGAGTAAATGGTAAAAACAGCTAAAAATTGCTAAAAATCGCGAAACATCGCTTTAAAAGTACAAGAAAAATGGACAAAAAACTTTTTGACCCGGATTAAAGGTGTTTCTTGTGTATTTTTTGTGCGCTAAATCCTAATCTGGAGTTCATTTTAACCTTACACCTCGAGATTTTGAGTAAATTGTAAAAAACAGATAAAAATTGCGAAAAACCGTGAAAATCGCTTGAAGGTACAAGAAAAATCGGAAAAAGATCTTTTGACCCTGATTGAAAGTGTTTCTTGTGTCTTTCTTCGCGCTGAAACCGATTCTGGAATCCGTTTAAACCCGACACCTCGACGTTTTGAGTAAATTGTAAAAAACAGCTAAAAATTGCGAAAAATCGCTTTAAAAGTACAAGAAAAATGGATAAAAAACTTTTTTGACCCGGATTAAAGGTGTTTCTTGTGTATTTTTTTACGGTGAAGCCTAATCTGGAGTTCATTTAAACCTTGCACCTTGAGATTTTGAGTAAATTGTAAAAAACAGCTAAAAATTATTAAAATTCGCGAAAAATCGCATGAAAAGTACAAGAAAAATCGGAAATAGATTTTTTGACCCTGATTGAATGTGTTTCTTGTGTCTTTCTTCGCGCTGAATCCGAATCTGGAATCCGTTTAAACCCTACACCTCGACGTTTTAAGTAAATTGTAAAAACAGCTAAAATTGCGAAAAATCGCTTTAAAAGTAGAAGAAAAATGGATAAAAAACTTTTTGACCCGGATTAAAGGTGTTTCTTGTGTATTTTTTTTGCGCTGAATCCAAATCTGGAGTCCGTTTAAACCCTATACCTCGATATTTTGAGTAAATTGTAAAAAACAGCTAAAAAGTGCGTAAAATTGCGAAAAGTCGTTTTAAAGTACAAGAAGAATCGGTATTGAACTTTTTGACCTAGATTATGGGTGTTTCTTGGGTAGTTTTTTGCGCTGAAACCAAATCTGGAATCCGTTTAAACCCTACACCTCGAGGTTTTGAGTAAATTGTAAAAAACAGCTAAAAATTGCAAAATCGCGAAAAATCGCTTTAAAAGTACAAGAAAAATGGACAAAAATCTTTTTGACCCGGATTAAAGGTGTTTCTTGTGTATTTTTTTTGGGCTGAATCCTAATCTGGAGTCATTTAAACCTTGCACCTCGAGATTTTGAGTTAAATTGTAAAAAAGAGCTAAAAATTGTTAAAAATCGCGAAAAATCGCATGAAAAGTACAAGAAAAATCGGAAAAAGATTTTTTGACCCTGATTGAATGTGTTTCTTGTGTCTTTCTTCGCGCTGAATCCGAATCTGGAATCCGTTTAAACCCTACACCTTGACGTTTTAAGTAAATTGTAAAAAACAGCTAAAAATTGCGAAAAATCGCTTTAAAAGTACAAGAAAAATGGATAAAAAACTTTTTGACCCGGATTAAAGGTGTTTCTTGTGTATTTTTTTTGCGCTGAATCCAAATCTGGAGTCCGTTTAAACTCTATACCTCGATATTTTGAGTAAATTGTAAAAAACAGCTAAAAAGTGCGTAAAATTGCGAAAAGTCGTTTTAAAAGTACAAGAAGAATCGGTATTGAACTTTTTGACCTAGATTATGAGTGTTTCTTGGGTATTTTTTTGCGCTGAAACCAAATCTGGAATCCGTTTAAACCCTACACCTCGAGGTTTTGAGTAAATTGTAAAAAACAGCTAAAAATTGCAAAAATCGCGAAAAATCGCTTTAAAAGTACAAGAAAAATGGACAAAAATCTTTTTGACCCGGATTAAAGGTGTTTCTTGTGTATTTTTTTTGGGCTGAATCCTAATCTGGAGTTCATTTAAACCTTGCACCTCGAGATTTTGAGTAAATTGTAAAAAAGAGCTAAAAATTGTTAAAAATCGCGAAAAATCGCATGAAAAGTACAAGAAAAATCGGAAAAAGATTTTTTGACCCGGATTGAGGGTGTTTCTTGTGTCGTTCTTCGCGCTGAATCAAAATGTGGTGTCCGCTTAAGCCCTGCACTTCGACAATATGAATAAATTGCAATAAATTGAATAAATTGATTCAGCGCGAAAAAATACACGTAGATAGGTGGGTCTGGTCAAAAGTACAGAACACTTTTTTTTGCGTGCCGGTGTTGTTATAAGCACATGTTTATTTACAGCAAGAGAGAAAGAGACAGAGAAAGTCTTTATTTTGCTTGTACACATAAAATTATAAAACATGAATGTCAAACAATGATCGTCGTAAAGTTAATTTTCTCACACAATGATCGTCACAAAAATATAAATATCACATAAGTTCGTCAAATACTTTTAAAATTCCGCTTTTGTCGTAAGAATCTATCACGTCGAAATTAAAACATACAGTATTGACGTTATTACTATAATTCCGTTTCAGTCACTAATCCATACATTCCTATAAATTAATGTATACATATAAAACATGAAATTTAGCTAAAATAAATAAATAACTTAGGACATTACAATTCAGTCGATTTTATAAAATATTCTTTGACTGCCATCTTAAATGCTCTCAATGATGGTAACTTGCGTATCGCAAAAGGGAATGAATTCTACAAATGCACACCCTGTACTTGAAAAGATCTTTTCCTAGTTTCAGTGCGCATATGTGGGCTAGAGAGTTATTTTGCTTCATTCTTAACAAGACTCTTCAATTCATTATTTTTGAAGAGTGAGGCTAAATATACTGAGTATTTATAATATTGTACATTAATATAGCCGTGAAAATCGCGCTTGTAGTGTCGACTTTTGTCCAATCTAATAGCTTCCTGTAAGGGGAGATGTGATCATCCTTCCTAGCACCTACAACTTAGCTTTCTGGCTCTATTTAAATATATATCTGTAATTCGTCTGCGTAAAGTAGGCGTCTTATGCGTCTCGGGTCTTCTTCATCTAGATCTTTCTTGAGGTCGATGAAAAGCTCTTTAATGCCATTGATGTAAAGACAGAACAACAAAGGCCCCAACACGGAACCCTGGAGTACTCCAAGATTAGACGACAACCAAGATGACTGTATGTCACAGCGCGTTACAACGGCTTGTTTCCTATATATATGATTTTATCCAAATTAAAGCATTCCTGGAGAACCTCATAGCTCATAGCTTTGGTAGAAGCTTGGCTGGCGAGATTGTATCGAAAGCTTTGCTGTAGTCGAATAGCAAGAATAGAGTCTCTTGTTTATTCCTGTTCTTGCGTCTTTTGTTAGTCTGCGTAGAGCAGTCTGAGTCGAATTATTTTGCTTTTAGTCAGACTGCTTGGGGTCATGCTGTTTAGTTTTGATCACGTGCGCCATTATATGGTCATGCACAATGTTTTTCAAAACCTTAGAAAGAAAGCACAGTAGTGCAATCGGACAAAAATCCGACGCTGAAGATTGTGTAGTATACTTGTTCAGTGGCACCACTCGAGCTCTCTTCCAAAGGTTCGGAAATACGCCTTTGATCAGAGAAGAGTTAAGCAGATTCGCAACGTGCTGTCCGGTGACTGGCAATGCTTTCGCAACTACACTCTGCGAGGTGGCATCTTCGCCCCTCGCTTACGAGCAGAAGTGCGCGACCGTGAGTACAACATCTGCGACATTGACTGGTTTGAATTTAATCCGATCTTCGTACACAGATGCAACTATATTTTCAATCTCAACAGGATCTTCATCGTTTGATATTGACACTGCCGCAAAGTGAGTATTGAGTTCCTCTGCCGTAAATCGATGCAATCCTCCTCTAGCTTTGGGAAGGAGTACTACGTTGCGTAATTCTTTCCAAACATCGCTCTGCTGCTTACCCAGCAGTCTTCCTTGATAATAAGTGATGCGAGCTTGTTCTGTTTTGGCTAAGGATTTGTTACACAACTGTACAAAGTCTTTATGAAACCGCGCATCGCCAGTCATTTTATACCGCCTGTAAGTCGCATCACATTTTTTGTTCAGTTGTTCAATTTCTTCATAGATCCAGAGTGAACTGCCCTTACAAGGCTTAACTAGCGTTAACAGTGCTAAGTTGTTGATTGCATCTTGTAAATTAGTGTTAAGGTAGTCCAACGCCGTGTCAAGTAGTTCTTTCGGTTCGAAGTTCTTATAATCCCTATACGTAAATGGATCAGCAGATAAGGAGGGTGCCTTTACGCTGATAGCTACATCAAGGATGTTATGTTTTCTAGACCATGTCAATTCAAAGTTATCGTGATCTAGTATGTCAATCCATATGTGCGAAGTAACGATGTGACGGGTCGTTCCGTGTTGGATAATCTGAAGTGATAGTTCAGTGATAGCTTGCGAACAAACTTCACGTCATCACCGTCTGTCAACAGATCCGCATTCAAATCACCAATTATAATTTTTGCGACTATATAAATCGTAAAATTCCTTCAGCTTGTCGACAAGATCCGAATACTTAAGAAAGGTAATGGTAGGGCGTCTATAAACAACCGCGACAAGTACAGGCTCCTCTTTACCATGCTGTATCTCACACATAATGAACTCGGGTTTTTTGGGCTTGTCCGGTCCATCAGTGTTTGATGCAACTAGTACTTTGACCTTGTATTCATTGCGAACGTAAAGTGCAACCCCTCCTTCATTTACATTTCTATTCTGCCGCACAAATGAGTATCCCTCAATATGAATGGGATCGTTGTCTACTTTCTTTTCCCCCAACCACATTTCGGACACATCGAATAGATGATAGGATTTTTCGCTAAGAAGTTGACGGATTTGTTTAATGCAATTTCTGATGGAATTTGCATTGAAATATCCGCTCTCGTATTCACTCCCTCGTCAGTCTCGTGAACTTTGTCCACATCTAGTCAATTTTGTGGCGGCTGTGTATGTTGTTGTTTATCACTTTTGTTATTTTCTTCGTTAGTACTGTTATAATTATTGTTATTGTGTACTTACTGTATGTGTGTCTTTGTTCCGGATCTATTGTTACTATTAATATTTTTGGTATTACTCCAATCAGTGTTTTTATATGAGTCGGTGATTATGTGAAGATTTGATGCAGATGTGAACGACGGTGCTTGCAGACCCTCCTCTCATCGAGCAAGGAACGTGCTTCATCTATGCCATATTTAAACTTTTAAATTCTGCATAAACACATTGATTTAAAACTTCATTAATGAAAATGTACGTAGGACATAGGTTTTTGACAAGTTTCCTGCCCAACCGAGAAGAGTCTATATCGCTGGTATTCAAACGAGTAATGGCTGCTTTCACACGTATCACTTCGTTAATTTTGTCTACGCTCGTGAGACGGTCGATGAAAGGCGGCGGTGTCTTTGCTCTTGTACATGTTGCAGTATTATGGCCTTCGGTGTTTGCTCTGGTGGTCTTGCCCCTCATCTCAGAGTGACCGGCTTGCCTAGGAAGACATAGTGGTGCTGAGAACCACGTAAGCGACCTCAGCGGGATCAATCGCAGCACGAGAGCAGACGACGATACCCGTGAATTCAACTCAGTGCCCTCATCAGCGCTACTGTCCTCTACCACTGTATGGCTAGAGCCACTTCATACTTCATCACTTCGTCCATGAGCGGGCGCCGGGGCACGATTCGACGCAGAGTCATTTTTATGACGTGGAAAAATATTTTATAACAACAATATAGCTATTAAATTTTCCAAAAATTCACAAAAACGTACTTTTTTGCCGATTTTTGGAGCTATCGATGGGTTATCGTTCTTTAAAATTTAAGTAATCCATACTATGAAAAGGTAGAGTTCAAGACCTATTATTTCATTTGTTAGAAAAGTTTTTAGGTTCTTCTGTTACCGAGGTATGGTCATTTGAAGTTAGTAAGAAAATCGGAAAATGAAATCTGTGAACAGGGTACCCGGATTTTTACGGTTTTCTCTATTTTCAACTGCAGTTAAGGTTCCGCACTCACTAAAGCTTCTGTCAAATAAATCAATTGATCGTCTTCACATGAATATTAACGGTAATGTTTTGAACTTTTTCTTAATCTTTTGTTTGATCCCTGCAAATTCGTTCTCGAAAAAATGTATCCATGCGCAAAACTAAATTTTTACCCTTGCAGTATAAAACACTATTATTCAATTTTTTTAAAGCTTATTGCTTATTAATAGAGCTGAATGAGTACTCAGAATACTATTAGATATCCTCAAATACAATACATTTTATTACATACAAAATTATAAACAATATATTACTCAGTTTTCAATTTTTTTTATACTTTTTTTATCAGCACTTGCTAGTAAATTTGTTCTGCTTTCATTAACAAACTGAAGTAAGTACTGTTTCTGGTCTTTATCTTGAGATCGGGTATTTACATACTCTTCAGCCAAATGAACTGCCCGTTCGGCATAATCATTTACTACAATAAAGTTTTTTAATTTTTTACGACGCTCTACGTACGAAGGATCATTCTCCCATGAATTACAATCATGTTTCGAAAACTCATTGTTCAAATTGAACATTGTAAAAAAATTTAAACTTAGGCTGTTAGTAAAATAATCAAGAGTTTTATCATGCAGTGCCCTGATGCCCTTATGAGAAGGACCATGTTTTTTTATACTATCACCATCATCATCTAACGAATCTATTTGCAGTGATTCTACTATTTTTTGTTTCACAGTGATTTCAACATCAGTATCATAAAGCGAAAGAACACTGAGTTCTGGCGACAAATACCACAAGTGATTACTGAATTCATAAGAGTTAAGATCAAAATGAAGCCATTCCTCTTGAAACCTCTTAAACATCGGTACATTCGGACCACTAGTAGTCGGAAATTTCTTTTCAAATGCTGCTCTCAATATAAGCTCAAGAGTATGTCGGCGACATGCTAAATAAGCTAAATCTTTCTCCATTAACTGTTCTAAATAACTGCTGCACCACCTTTGTATCCTAAATTCGCATTAGTTATATCACAGCACAATGCGTTCGTTAAATGTATTAATCCCCAATCTTTCAAACATGCATAAACTGCTGAAGCTATTGTACTCGTCTTTTGGTTCTGCAATGCTGGTACGTTTATAATTTTTGTAAATTTATCACTGGATACCAAAGCGGGCATACGGTCTACCTTTTTGCAAGCCATGTTATCTAAAATAAGTTTGCCATCCCAGTGAACAAGTAAATACGTTAGGGGAGTATTTTGAATAAACTGCTTTATTTTTTCACATTCCATCTTTCTTATTTCAGCCCTTGCTACATTGATGGATTTACGATTCAGGATTAAAGTGTTAATGTCAATATTCAATGCGTTGGCAATAAGACCGGTCAAGAAACAGCATTCCCGTCAGAAACTTTAGCTTTATCAAAAGCTGCCACAACTTCTGGAGAAATGACATTTATGGTGCCTCTTTTGTTTTTACTCTCATAGTTTCTTCCTGTGACAGTATACATTCTGCCAGAATTTTGCGAGCTAAAAGGTGACACTTCACTGGATGTTAGTTGCTTTGTTTCAGCTATTAGTTGGGCTCTTGATCCTGAAAATATACATAATGCAAATTATAAAAAGCACTTTCATATTCACATTAGCTTTCATTTAAATCATAGTAAAAAACGAGTAAAAACCCAAATCATAATTTACAGAAATCTAATCTTTACATATCAATGATTTTCAATACCAAAATGTTCCTTGTACATAGCATTATTATAAATTTTTTTCATTCTAGGTTTAAAATTTATGTTTCAACTATAGTAATGTAAATACCATATTTTTATATAAATACGAGCTGCGCAGGTTTACAAATGATCAATTTTTATTTGGAAACTAGCCTTCAGCTCGTAAGCGTTATGTCACTTAGGTTCTTATATGATTATTGCTAGAAAGAGTGAGAAGAGCATAACGTGTTTGCTTTGGTTGTTACGTGGACAGGTGGGACACACATACACACATTCACATACATAGGGCAACATACTCTAATAACATAGCACGTTACAATAAATAAGAGTTAGTGTTTATAAATATTTATAAAATCAAAAAGTTGTAGTAAAACTATTTTACTCATAATTTTTCTGATTTTCATTAAAAATTTTTATTAAAAATTGATATAAATTTTCAATATTAATTATTATTATAACTTAAATTTATTATTTTATAAATATTAACATTTATTTCTATAGCTAAAACATAAATTTTAACACAGAATAAAAAACTTTCATAATTATGTTATGCGCAGATAACATTTTTGATGAAAATAGTTCATTTTATTTAAATATACTTCTGTGCAAAATTTCAAGACCTTATATATTGTAGAATAATTGACTTGACAGATGATTTTCAAAAATTCATCTTAGCGTAACATAAGCTTGTGAACAAAACTGACACTTATAGGGTTTGTTAGACTAATAAAGTGTCTTGACCAACTACAATATGGTTTTTATTGTATACTGACAAAAGAGAAAAGTTCTTAACCTTAAATTCAAGATTATTTTGATTGGACAGTGTACATACAAGTGGTATATATTTATTTTCAAGAACGAGCCCTTTTTGTATTATGAACAACAATTACAAGAAGGAAATTACATTTATACTTTTCCAGATATGCTCTTATGTTCAGGGTTATTATTTTGACAAACACTTATTTATAAAACCAATATTTGTAGTCACAGAGATGCTGCAATCCATGCGTGCAAAACCTAAACTGCAGTTAAAAATAGAAAATACCGTAAAAATCCGGGTACCCTGTTCACAGATTTCATTTTCCGATTTTCTTACCAACTTCAAATGACCATATCTCAGTAACGGAAGCACCTAAAAACTTTTCTAAAAAATGAAATTAAAGGCCTTGAACTCTACTATTTTACAGTATTAGTTACTTAAACTTTAAAGAAAGATAACCCATCAATAACTCCAAAAATTCGAAAAAAAGTACGTATTTGTGAATTTTTGGAAAGTTTAAGAGCTATATCGTTGTTATAAAAATTTTTTTGCTCCAAAATCAGTACAGGAGACATTTTTTTCACCCACAAAGATGATTTAAGAGAATTTATTATTATTTATTTAATACTATAATAGGACAGGCAGTGTAGAGTATAGGTATAAACTTGTTTTGGAGCGTTGGTTCGCTACAGTCGGCTCAGTTGTACTGTAACTGTTGTGTAGTTTACAGCGCTCTCACAAAATACATCATGACATCTTACCCGAAAGGTCAACATAGCGAAAACTATCGTGCAAGTCGTAGGAAGAGATCTTTTCACGGTAATCAGCATACGACTGAAGAAGGCGAAGTGAAAGGTGTCAGTGCCAGTGCACGAAAATTAGCAGCAGCAACTGCGGATGACATTCCAGTCAATCAATCTCACCGATATCGGATCATCGAATTTGTAACTATTTTCTCGGTACTTTCCGAGATGCTGTGCTGTAAAACTTGCAAAGAAGCTGTGAATTTTGAAGAGGCTGGCTTCCGTGGTTTCGGCTGGAAACTTACTGTTTCGTGTAAATGTGGCATGATTACTTTACCTTCTAGCCCTCACACAAACAATGGGTTTGAAGTAAATCGTCGTATAGTGTTTGTGATGAGACTTTTAGGCATTGGTTTGCAAGGAATAAATTTATTTTCGAATTTGATGGATTTTGGTGAAGGACTTAGCAATACAGCATACGACAGTATATTGGAGCACATTCATCAAGCGACAAAAATTTATTTCAAAATAACAAGTCAAAAGGCTGTCGAAGAAGAGAAAAATTGAATGAGCAAGCAGAAAAGTCATTACTTGAAATGAAAGTATCCGGCGATGGATCGTGGAAAAAACGAGGCTTCTCTTCGAAAATCGGCGTGACAACGCTGATATTATATAACTGTGGGAAAATTGTCCATTTGATTGTCAAAAGTACGTTCTGCAAAATGTGTCTATCATGCCCTCATAAGAAAAAAACTCAAGAATATGTCGATTGGCACGAAAATCATGCTGACGAATGTGCTGCAAATCACGAAGGCTCTGCAGGAAAGATGGAGGTCGACGCCGTTATAGAAATGTTTGAGCGTTCGTTTGATGACTACGGCATACGATACAGCGTTTATATCGGCGACGGCGACTCGAAGACTTTTTCTGCCGTTTTGAAAAGGAATCCTTACGGAGATGAATTCCCGGTGGTAAAATGTGAGTGCATTGGCCACGTACAAAAGAGAATGGGAACGCGTCTTCGTAATTTAAAAAAAAATGAAAAATTGGGAGGTAAAGGAAAACTTACCGATGCCCTTATTAAAAAGTTAAGTACTTATTACGGACTTGCCATAAGAAGGAACGTGAACTCAAAGCAAGATATGAGAGACGCTATTTTGGCTACATACTATCATATGTGCTCGACTAACGAAACAGCACAGCATCAGTACTGCCCTCCGGGAATCGACAGCTGGTGTGAGTGGCAACAATCGCAGGTAGTCGGAGCCAACGTGTTTGACCATCCCCCAGCTCTTCATCAAGATTTACAAAAGCATTTATTGCCCATTTATGAAGATTTGTCAAGAGAAGATCTGTTGCAAAGGTTCTTGGAGGGACATACCCAAAATGCAAATGAAAGTTTTAATGCTCTTGTATGGAGCTTGGCTCCTAAGCATCTGCACTGTGGTTCAAAAACTGTTGAAATTGCAGCTTGGATTGCTGCTGGATTATTCAATGACGGCTATAAATCTATCCTGCAAACAATGAAGATCCTTGAGTTCACCATTGGAATGCCAACTTACAACCACGCGAAGAAAATGGATGAAAAGCGACTCAAGCGCCAGGAGCTAAAGAGTGCGAGTGCCACTAAAGAAGGAAGATTGGCTAAAAAATCAAGAACTGCTGCTTATAAAGAGGAAGAAGATGACCTCGTCTATGGCCCTGGCATAGCCGATTAAGGAAAAAGTGAAAAAATAATGGTGAGTCTATCAAAAATGCGATTTCAGCTACTGCGAACTTTAAAACGCGTTTTTCTCGAAAAGAAAATTTCTTTATTGTCCGTGTTTGTGTGCACAGTTTCTCGGCGAGTTTTCAACTTATCACAAAAAAAACGCCATTTTGAAGGTAATTTCATAATCTAGTCGATGAACCTACTTGTTTTTAAAATAAAAATTTATTTAAGCACAATTTTGCAATAATAATAAAAAAAATTACAGTTTTTTTTCAAAAGTCCACCATTTTGCTATGGAATTTTTTTTTATAATTTAGGTTAGTCGACGAGATTTAGACCTAATAATAACAAAAAACTTTTTTTTTTATGTTTCAGAGTGATACGACGACGACAAGTCTGCACACAAAATTGTAGGAAGAAAAAGAAGTTCATGGTTCATCATTTTTTTATCACTAGCATAAACAAAATAATGTAATAAAAAAAATAAGAAATGCATATTTAATGTTTGAATAATAAACCAAAAAATTTTCAAATAAAAATCTTGTATAGTTTTTTCAAAAAAAATTCGCATAGTTTCAGTTTATTTTTGCCCATCTATATAGGGATACCCCCTTAATGTGCTGATTGAGTATATGGCCATATTGCAATTCAACTTTTCATCAAGCTGAAGAAACAGGTTAAAAATATATTCATAAAAAAGCTGATATATATTTTAAATATTTTATAAGAGTTAATGATCTTAAAGCCGCATTCAGTGTTCGAAACCTCGATATGGCTAATCGTAGGTGGCTGGTTAAGATTTAAAAATTTTAAATTATGTACTGAAAAAATTTGCATCCTTTACGTAATATTATATTAAAACATACTTATTTAAAAGTTATTTTAATTAATGTAAGATAAGTATAATAAATACGTTTAAAGATGGTTCTTATCAATATGCCAGCACTTCAGAAAACTAGGTAGATTTTTAATCAGTTATAGTAACAATAACTACCAATCTTCTTAGTAAATACTTACAATGAGAGTGTCACACCTCCGGGTCACGGATTTTGATGAAAGTTTGGGAGGTGTTTTATGGTACCTAAAAATGAAGCCTAGCACCTGTAGTTTTTCCAATGGGCTCTATTTCTCGAGATATAAGTCATTATACCAGAGCTGCGTATAATTTTAGTAAAAAGAAACCTCCACATAACTCTGTATATTTTTACATGAAAAAAATTACACAAACAAACATCGAAACTAGACTAAATCAGCTTTAATTTAAGATTTGTTACATATAAAAAAAATTTCTGAGTAAAAATTATGAACAATTTAATGTGGTGAGTAAAAGAGTGATGAATCGATAATTTATAACAATTCAATTTCCGTAATAGTGATGTATTTTCGGTGACCATCTTCGATTATTAATAACTTTTACTCAGATTAATACACTTATTAATATATTAATATTATTATGTAGCGTTATAGATTAATACACTTATTAACATATTAATATTATTATGTAGCGAAGCTTAATTTAAAGCTCTTTTTGTCTATTTTCGGTGTTTTTGTGGGTAATTTTTTTCATGTAAAAAATCTACCGGTGCTAGACTTTATTTTTCGGTATCAGAAAACGCCTCCCAAAGTTTCATCAAAATCCGTGACCCGGAGGTGTGGCCCTCTCATTGTTACTAAAAAATCGTTTAATGCATGCATTTACCCAAGGGAGCGACTGCAATTTATGAAAAAAAATGGCAAATAAATCATTTTACTTAAATATACCCGACCGTCATTATCGGGCCCGACATTTTGTTTTCTTCGATTTAAACTTCATATTTTTAATCTATAACCCTCAACAACTTTAGGAACATACTTTCGTCTGGTTTCCTCTTTATTCCATGAAAATAGCTTGGGGTCTTCAGATACCCGATTTAATTCTCTGCAACACCCATATTTCAGTCGTCGAAAGGTTAAAAATTCAAAATTATTTTGTTATAACAGTAGATTGAAATGTTGAGTACACTAGAATCTCGCTAAGACGACAGCCACTGGACCCAAGAATGTCGCTAAGAAGACGATGAACAATATAACCTCAAATTTGCAATTATGTAAGTAATACTAAGCGAGATGTAGAATTTCCTACTAAAAGTATATACGAAAGTGAAGAGGATGGCGACGAAATACGTCTTTTACAATTTTAGATATATATGTTTGTGCGTGATAGGGACATTAAGGGAAACGATAGAATGAAGTTCGTCATCTTAAAGAACGTTTGGTCGACAGCTTAGCGATAGGGTCGTCTTAGTCAATGTCGTGTAATAATAATATACATAAATAAAAGTATAAGATCAAAAATATTTTTCTTTATTTTATTGTATACGGCTTTGTATAAGTTTATATTTAAGTATTAGCATGCAATTAAATATATTTTTAGAAATATTGATGCACATGAATTCTTAATGATCATTCATAAGACTTCTCATACATAATGACTTCTTAATGATCATTTCAGTTCAGAGCAGTTGACGTTAAAATTGCAACACCTCTTTCGTAAAAACTATGCGGATCTTGGCTAGGTGCTATATGTAAGTCAACTGTAAATAATAATTCTGTTCTTGTACTATTTAAATATACCGGCAATGCAAGCTTATTTTTTCTTAATTCTGAAGAAGAACAACGTATCCACCTCAACATTGTAATATGCAAATCTGTCATAATAGTTGATGTTAAATATAATTGATTGTTTTTGCATTGAGCTCCTTGAAGCTTTAAGCCAGTCACTGCAAATGAACAATTATCAGGTGTAGTATTATCATTATTACATATGGAGACATCTAGTTCAAGCTCTTCTAATGACCAACTATTAGCTTGTGCAATACACTGTCTTGTTGCTGTTATGTACGCTTCTGGATTAAATAAACCACCAAGCCATACGGGAAAATTCTGTAAAAAATGTATATAATATTTTAATATTTTACTAGACATGTTTACTTGCTCGCTGACACTCGCTCGTATAAGAGAAAAGTTATGTTGCAAAATAGAATTAAGACAGCTTGTTATGTATTTACTCAAAGGTGTTTTATATAAGATCAAAATATTTGTATTGCATATTGTATCACTGTATTTCTAATATATATATATATATATATATATATATATATATATATATATATATATATATATATATATATATATATATATATATATATATATATATATATATATATATATATATATATATATATATATATATATATTATTTTTGGCTAAACGCTGTAATAATCTGTAGCGTATAGAAACTTTATATTGTCTATTAACAAAAAATCTATTTAATATTTCTATTTAAAATTTTTAGAATACTTTTTTGTCAATATTATAATGTAGAAGAACAACATTAAATTATTTTTCTACATTATAATATTAACGCTAAAATGTAACCGATTAAAATAAAATTTTGTTTTATATTAGATAGTTTTATTATAATAGACGATATGAAGTATCTATACGCTACAAACGGTAACAGTGAGTTTCCCTCTTAAATAAGGAAATGTTATTTTGTTCGCAAAACGGGTAACTACTTATGTGGCGTTTTGTATTGAATTCAATACTTAAAAACAATATTGGTAGACAAACCGTAGAGATAATTAGAAAAATACCTCGAAGAATAGGTATGCATTTATTATCTTAATATATAGGATATTACTTTATAATAATCAAATCCACTTCATTTTCTGATTATTAAATTTAATGTTGAATGTACGTTGTGCATTCACCCTCTAACCTACTCAAGCATCCGACGGTCCACTTACTCACGCATCTGTCCACAGCCAGGTACCTACCACGAATTCATCTCTGCTTTTCATGAAATAGTGCCCTTTTATAATTTTTCGTACTGCTTGGAAGATGTCCAATAAACAAAGAAATATGTATCTTCAAAAATATGGTAAGCAGTACAAAAAGTACGAAAAATTATAAAAATACACTGACCATTTCATGAAAAGCAGAGAGATTGGAGTACGAATACGTAAAATCGACGAACGTAAAAACTAAAAAAGCATACAATCTAAGAACTAGCTTGCCACGTTATCTGCGGCTTGCGGCCAGCAAGCTCGCTCTGAAACGCCTCCACGCCTTGTATCGCTTGCAATGCTTGCGAGGTAAGCTTTTTGCACGTAAAGCACGTCCGCCGATGCTCACGCTTCGCGCTCGCCTTTTATATTTGTTGATCCCTGTGGGTTTGACATCAACTTGAAAGGAAAAAAAACTTTGCAGTGGTCAGTTTTGCGATAACCTATTAAATTTAAGGGGACCAGCCTAAGTTAAATTCGAAAACATAATTTTTTTTTCATGAGCCGATAAAACATTTTCCTTTAAAAACAACCATTCTGAAATTTTGTTTATTATAAATACTTGATAATATCTGTAATTTAACCATTGTAAAACCTCAGAATCTTGCTCCTATGTGACACTAGATATTAGCATTGTCAATACTATATTTATTGCGGCGTGCACGTTTCTAGCTTCAGCTTCCTATAATGAAATAAGTTACCCATGTACATTTCTGCCAGTTTCACAGCACTCTGGCTAAGTTAATCGATAAACTTGATTCCATACATACATACAACCATACATACATCTACAGGGATGCTTGAAATGTGTTCCTATAGTGTTAAATCATGATTTTATGTAATAATTTGTTAGTTTTTAAGATATTACACTTGACAGATATTTTATAAAAACATATTTTTCTGACTCAGAAACCTCATAAACATCGAGATTTATAAAAATCTCTTCGTCGAGATCTATAAAAATAAGTGAGTGCGTGAGTGAGCGAGTGAGTGAGTGAGTGAGTGAGTGAGTGAGTGAGTGAGTGAGTGAGTGAGTGAATGAGTGAATGAGTGAGTAAGTAAGTAAGTAAGTAAGTAAGTAAGTAAGTAAGTAAGTAAGTAAGTAAGTAAGTAAGTAAGTAAGTAAGTAAGTAAGTAAGTAAGTAAGTAAGTAAGTAAGTAAGTAAGTAAGTAAGTAAGTAAGTAAGTAAGTAAGTAAGTAAGTAAGTAAGTAAGTAAGTAAGTAAGTAAGTAAGTAAGTAAGTAAGTAAGTAAGTAAGTAAGTAAGTAAGTAAGTAAGTAAGTAAGTAAGTAAGTAAGTAAGTAAGTAAGTAAGTAAGTAAGTAAGTAAGTAAGTAAGTAAGTAAGTAAGTAAGTAAGTAAGTAAGTAAGTAAGTAAGTAAGTAAGTAAGTAAGTAAGTAAGTAAGTAAGTAAGTAAGTAAGTAAGTAAGTAAGTAAGTAAGTAAGTAAGTAAGTAAGTAAGTAAGTAAGTAAGTAAGTAAGTAAGTAAGTAAGTAAGTAAGTAAGTAAGTAAGTAAGTAAGTAAGTAAGTAAGTAAGTAAGTAAGTAAGTAAGTAAGTAAGTAAGTAAGTAAGTAAGTAAGCAGTTTCGTCGGTGAGATTCTATCGAAGGTTTACTAAAGTCAAACAAAAGAAGAATAGTTACCAATTTTTTAATTTTTTTTTTGTTACTATCATTCTCAATACCATCGATACCACCTCTTATGTCCTCTGTTAACTTCAGTAAGGCGGTCTGAGTGCTGTTGTACTGTCTAAATCCAGTCTGTAGAGGATCGAGGATATTTTTAGATGTAATGTACTTTGTAATCTGGGTATGCACGATCTTCTCAAGGATCTTGGAGAGAAAACTTAAGAGGGTTATAGGACGGAAGTCCGTGACTGAAGATGGTATAGAAGTCTTTTTTAGAGGCACCAAATGAGCCTTCTTCCAATCCCCCAGGAAGATAGTATTTGATAGTGATGAATTGAATATTTTGGCAAGATGAGAGCCAATAGCCGGAAGAGCTTTAGCTACTACTGTTTGCGGGATGCCGTCTTCCCCGACAGCCTGCGAGGAGAAATTTGAGGCAGCTAGAACAACGTCCTCAGGAGTGATTTTCTTAAAAACGAAACCCTCCTCCGAGGCCGAAGCTACGATGTCATCCATCTCATCATCGCATTCGCCCTGAGAGACTGACACCCCAGCAAATTGAGCATTAAGCTCTTCCGGTGTAAAACCGTGCAGACCATCCTTAGCAGTGGGCAGTAGTCCAAGATCACGCAGCTCCTTCCAAATATCTCTATTGTCATTTAACGCTTCGAAAATTCTATTTTGAATGTAGGAGCTGCGTGCCTGCTCCGCTCTATCCTCCGCTTCTTTAGCAAGTTGTAGATGTTCTTGCCAGAGTTTATTATCTCTCGTTCTTTTACACCGTCGACGTACAGCGTCACGTTTGTTATAAAGGTGCATAAGATCGACGTCCACCCATGGAGGTTTAACATTATTCTTAGGTGTGAAAGTTTTTAAAGGAGCTAGTTTATCTATTGCCTCCATGAGATTGGAGCCGACACACGCTAGTCCACTGTCCACGTCACTGTCTAGTTAATCGAGCGGTGACCAATCACAGTTTTGAAGAACATATTTTGAAGAAGAATTTTATTAAAGTCTCTATAGGTAAAAGTGGATGGTTTTGGAGGTTTGATAGTGTGTATTTTTAATGTAACATCAATAATATTATGGCGACTTAGGAAGGTCGCCACTCGATTATCAGCACTCAGTACCTCGTCATTATCGTCAACCAGTATGACGTCAATCCATGTGTAAGATTCATCAGTGTGGTGGTGAGTCGCGCCGTGATCGATTATTTTTAGTGAGAGATCCTTAGATAACTATCTCACAAATTGAGCGTCCGCCGACATTGAAAGCAGGTTTGCATTGAGGTCCCCCATTATAATCTTATGACTGAAATTATTCACGCATGGTGTTAATTTTTCTACGAGATCTGTACCCTTAATAAAAGGAATATGTGGGGGCCCGTATATTACCGCAACAAGAACAGGTGCAGAGTAACCCTGCTGTACACTACTAATCAGATACTCCGGAATATCAGGAGTACCCAGCTGATTTGTATTAGATTTCGAAATAACCTTAGCTTTAAGAGAGTTATGTACATACAGAGCTACCCCACCACCACTCACGTTGCGGTCCTGTCGAAGTATCGAAAACCCATCAATGCCTACCTGCTCATCTGTGTATTCCGCATTTAAGCGCGACTCAGCAACTGCAAAGAGACGGTAGGAGGGATGTTCACAAAGATATTGCTGGATTTGTAGAAGGTGTGCCCGTAATGAAGTAACTTTGACAAATACAGCTCTCAATCCCCCGCAGACTGCCTCTCCAGCAGCCGAACCTAGCCATTCTTTGCGAGGCACTTCAGTAATATAAATGAACGGTTGTTGCGGCTGTGCCTCACTGTCTAGTGCTGTTTTTTGATTATTATTCATAATGGGAGTTTGTGAATTGTTCGAGTAGGAAGCCAGTATGGTCTGAAGGTCTGCCGCCGTAGAACATAATGGGATATATCGCCATCACGCCTCTTGACCAGAAATCTACTTTGTTGATGCCAAATATATTTAAATTTTAGTCCTTGTGCAATGGTCTTAAGGCTACGAAATTTTAGGAATAATTCCTTTTTAAGATGTTCGTTAATAAAAATTTTGCCATCTGTAAGGCTTTCAGTAGTATCTTGGTCCAGAAGCGCGATGTTGACATCCCTTGTACAGAACCTAGTAAAGTTCCGTTTCGCGCGCATGATGTCATTTACAAGTGAACTGCTGGAGAGGCTTACAAGCATTGGCGAACGTCTGCTATTAGTGTTATCCGTAGATGCTGTTTTTGTTGCTTGTGGTGGACGAAGCAGGCGAGTGCACACAATGTCTTCCGGTTTGAGCGAGGGGAGGACAGAGGCGAGAACGGCATATGCAACTTCATTATATTTATTTTCATTGCCGTCAAAAATGTTAGAAATAATTATGCTATTGCCATCGCTACTGTCCGCGCCCGACCCAGTCGGAGCCCGCGTACTTCATGCTTGTATGTGCTGCCGAGTAGATGAAAGCAAAGTTTCTGTGCCGGTATTAACAGTACCCTCATTACCGACAGAGAGAGAAGAGAGAGAGAGAGAGAGAGAGACAGAGAGATACTTTTTATCTTCAAAATAAATAAAAAAATATACAGAAAATATGTACATAAAACTTCTTTCTCATAGGCATCGTATTTATTCGCAAGTAAAATCATAGCTCGTCACAGTTCATGTTTCTCACATATCGTCGATTTGGTTACGTTCGCTGGTCTCGTAGGTAATATTTAAAAAATTGCATACGCATAACTTATTAAAATACATCTATCACGTCAATAATTAAGATACTCATGCATACTACGGCCTCATTCATACATCCATTCATGCTTATAAATACAATCATACTGGTTAAAATGAAAAGTATAAAAAATACAGTCAGTATACAGTAATAATGAATACATAAATAAATAAATAAATAATGAGATTGACGGGTTCATTACATAGAGAAAGCTTCGTATAAGTAGCGTATGTTAAGCCGCTTAGATTTTGTTGGTCACCGCTCTGTTTCTTGAGATATCTACTCAAAGCTATTTTATATTTAAATAGGGACGGGAGATATCTCACACCGAAGGGGATAGTGTTCCAACATCGCGAACCCTGGGCCGTAAATGAAAAGAGACCAGCATCAGTGCGCGATCCCAGAACCGACAGCTCTTTTACACCATTTCTACTGGAAGTTCTGGCATAGTTTTTACCAAAGAGAGCCGCAAGATACGAAGGTTACCCCATGTTTATTGCTTTATACAATAACAACCCCGCAAAGTACGCTCTTCTTTTCTTTAAACTAAATCATCCAAGATATTTCCTGTAAGGAGTGATGTGCTCTCCCCTCCTGAGTGATGGCCTCTCTCTCTCTCTCTCTCTCTCACCCGCGCGATACTTGCAGATCCTCGTTCCTGCTTCGCGGTTAGTTGGCGGGCGCTGTGACTGGTGAAAGTCTTTGGCGGTGTTTTAACGTGTGTGCCTCGAGTTTAAGTACGGTTGCAAACATTAAATTTGGTTTTCTTTGGTGCTCTTATTAAACTGTGGAGTGTTTTCTGGCAGTCTTATCATCGTCTCATTGAGGTTAGACTCTCATCAAGTGCTGTATTCACCGTCACGGCAGACGCTTGATCGATTGATCGAAATATTTGTCCACGAGGCACATGGAAACCAGTTATTAAGCTACTGGATTTAGTCGCGAGCAGGAGGTACGTGTGTGATCTGTAAACTAATTTCACTGTCGGCTGCCAGGCCTGTTTACAATACGCTAATTAAGTGCTCTACGTGCACACGCAAATGCCACTCTGCATGCATAAAGTCAGTGCAGAAAACGCGTAGTAGCACTGCTCTCAAGTATACCTATTGTATAAACATCAGCAACAGAGCCAATACCAGCATCAAGCAGCCGACAAAAACACACACTAGCATAGACGAGAGAGAGAAGAATATAAGCAAGACGGGCGACAACAACAAGCCCGTCGTCAAGTCTGCCGAGCAGTTGCAGGCACGCGTACCCGCGAAGCCGCCGAAACAGCCGTACGCTGCGAATAACTTTTCGCCTCAGCTGCGGCCTCCCGTTCCCCTACCTCAGTCTCTCTCCAGCACTAACACCAGCACGGAGGAGAGGCTCAGCGCTTCTCCAGTCAGCCAGCAGGAGGGGAAGGGGGACAATATGATCGACACGGAGAACAGCAGCAGCACGCGTGTGCCATTGATGGTCTCTACCCCGTCCAGCACAGGTGCATGGCGGGTTGCTGTCGAGCAGGGGCACCACTTCTCCGGCAGCCCAAGCATCACGGTGAGCTCTAATATCGGCAATGACAGCAAGGCAACAATAAGTGGGGAGGAGTCTCCATCTACTCAGCGTGATGCTGTGCAGAATACCAGGAGCGATACGTCTACCACCAGCATGCGGGCAGTGAACGCGTCTCAGTCCCAAGAGGTATTGCATACATCAAGCACGGCATCTAAGATCACTAACGCTGCAAATATTTCTATTTTAAAACAACTTGACGAATCTGTATTGACGAAAGGTACAACGATTTCTTTCATAACTGAGTTTCCTAATAGCACGTCGAAAAATGTTTACAGTGCTCTGAACAGACATAATGCTTCGCTTGAGTCTAGGTTGGATGCTATTACTGATCGACTAAAACCCTTACCAGAAATGCAGGATTTGGTCGGTACTATAGAATCCAGGGTAGATACAATCGAATCGCGATTATCTGAGCAAAACTCCCAGCTGATGAAGTTTTTGCAGAAAAATGAAGAACACTGTAAGCATTTAGTAGACATAAATAATGAAAATTTATTGTTAAAAAGAAAATTAATTGTATTAGAAGAAAAGTTAGCAGGTAGACTTTAAGAACACTGCAATAAGGTTACGAACGAACTTTTTAATATTAATAATAAAATAACAGACACCAGTGAAACTATGCTAAATGAGATTAACACCATAAATATTGGCACACTCATAAATAAAGAAATAAATCGTTCTAGCTTAAGTTACGATAATATTGACGGGCATAATGACGAATGCGAGAATTCTGCGAATATTGACGAGGTATCAAATGACCGTAATATTGATAATATTGTTACTATAAATCATAGCATGACCTCTCCGACAGAGGAAACTATTGTTACCGGAGCTAAGCCGAAAAAAGTAACTTGTCCGGTGCGTAGTAGGCGGGTCCCCTTAACAAATGGTAAGATATCCACTACAAGTAAAAATGATAAATTAATAATATCGAATATTTTTGAGGGAGATGAGAGTAAACATAAAGAAATTGCATATGCTATTTTAGCAAAGGTACTCCCAACTTTAAAAATAGAGGATATCTTAGGCACCCGCCTGCTCCGATCGGACAACTTGCGGTCTGCTGCACCGGCAGCAGACAAAAGTGAGCGACGAAGGTCACCGTCGGTTGTTACCCTCTCTCGAGCCGACTTAGTGGATAAAATCATGCGTGCTAAGCGTATCATTACTAGCTTTCACATGAGGGATATTGACGTCACGCATCTCGACCAGGAAACAAAAGACCAACTTTTAACAGGTAAAATATTTATAAATGAGATGTTAGACAGTACCACCTTTTTAACCTATAGAACTCTAAGAATGCAAGCCAAAACTCTTGTTTTTAAGTATGTCTGGCACAGGGGAGGTCGTTTCCTTGTCAAGATGCCGGACGGTGGTATCTCTCATGTTTTCACAAATGCTGCTGAACTTCAAGCAATTTGCTTATTATATTCCAACAAACCAGAACCACCAGATAAGCAACGTGATTGTAATAAAACCATGTTGGAGAAGAATATCTCTCCATCAACATCAACATCGGAAAATCGACAAAAAAATTCTAATACTGACAAGGCATGAGTAGTGGGGGACTGAGAGTAGGATTTATCAATGTTACCTCACTTAGAGGTCACATTGATATAATCCGTCAACACCTTTTGACTGGTTCCTCCTACCACCTCTTTGGGGAGAACGAGACGCACCTCTCACCTGAGGTCGGGGACGATCGCGTTCAGATCGAAGGCTACTCAATTATTAAATTAGATAGGAATGAATTTGGGGGTGGGCTAATACTATATGTGCAAAACACGTTTAAAGCCAGTATATTATGCAAATCCAAAACAACACAATCAGGCTGTCCAGGCATTCCTGAATACATTATGTGTAGTATTCAATCACGTGACCATCCCCCACTTTTTGTAGCACTTATATATAGGCCGCCGCACATTCCTTTTCTACAAAACTCCGATCTCATAGATAAACTAGCTCTACATACACAGGATTTTAATCATAAAATTATCATGGGTGATCTGAACGCGAATCTCCTTAAAACATCAGAAAATGCTAAATATGTTAGGCGACTAGCAGCTGACCTCAATTTAAAAATAATAGACCATGGTGCGAGTCATCACCTCGAAAATTCTCACACGTGGATTGACGTAATGATGACAGATGACAATGACGTAGTACTTAACTCAAGCAATCAAGTGGCACCATTCACGAGTAATCACAATCTAATTGACGTTGAAATTGTATATGGTGCTAACTTAGCACCGAAACTGGGAACATTTAAGTATAGGGACTTCAAAGCTATAAAACAGGATGACCTTCTGTCTTACCTAGCAAATTGTGATTGGTCGCCGTTTGATTGCACTGACGATAAAGACGTTGACGGACTGCTGGAGTGCGTCATCATCAACGTGTTGGAGGCTATTGACACGTTAGCTCCTGAAAAGCAATTCATGCCGAAAAACAAGGCAAATCCTCCATGGGTTGATGCTGAGCTGACTCTCTTGCTTAAGAAACGAGACGCTGTACGGAGACGTTACGTACGGACCAAGGACGAAACCTTTAGACAGGAATACCACGCCCTTGCCACAAGGGTGGAACAGTGTTTTTAGTCTCAGCGAGAAGCTTACATACAAAATAGAATATCTGACGCCCTTGATAATAAAATAGAATATCTGACGCCCTTAATAACAAAAGGGATATATGGAAAGAACTGAAGGGCCTGGGATTCCTGCCAAAAACGTAATACGAGCTTCATGGTTTCACGCCGGACGAGCTAAATACGCACTTTGCGGGTGTATCGATCTCCCAAACTGAAAGTGGCGTAGATTTGGGCGACATCTTGGACTCCGCCAGTGATGACGGCTTTAAATTTGAATCTGTGACAATGTCAGATGTAGTCCTGGCAATTGCCCATTTCATGTCACAAGCAAGAGGTGAGGACGGTATTCCCCAAAATGTGATAGTCAAGGCTCTACCTTTCAATGGCAATCACATATTACGCATTTTTAACTCCTCTTTGTCTACAGGGGTTTTCCTATCAACTTGGAGGGGGGCTCATCTAGTGGCGCTTAAGAACATCTCTGTGCCGTCATCGGCGTCCGACTTCCGTCCAATAGCATTGTTGCGCTTCCTCTCCAAGGTGCTGGAGAAGATAGCCCATGACCAGATCAAAGAGTTCATTTATAGAAAGAAGATCCTCGACCCACTACAGACAGGTTTCCGACAGTATCACAGTACAGAAAATGCATTAATAAAGCTAACAGAGGATATTCGAACGGGTATTAACGATAACAGAAAACTACTAACGATTCTGTTCCTATTTGACTTTAGCAAGGCGTTCGACACTATATCACCATCTAAACTTCTCCGTAAGCTGATTGGCATGGGGTTCTCTAGGGGTGTGCTTCTGTGGATTAAATCTTATATTATTGGTCGTAAACAAAAGGTTATAAATAGCAATGGGGATTCAGATTGCCTGACCACTAATCTGGGCATGCCACAGGGCTTAGTCCTGGGGCCTCTGCTTTTCAGCTTGTACATTAATGACCTACAAGACGTACTGACTGGTGGCGATGTTGAACACTTGCTATACGCAGACGACTTGCAAATCTACACTCAAGTTGCCTGTCAGGATCTGCATCGGGGTATCGGCTGCATGTCGGATGTGGCGCGGGCAGTGTCAGGGTGGGCCAGTGTGTCCGGACTGAGACTGAATGTGGGCAAAACTAAAGCGATAGTTTTTGGTTTCGAGTACAGTATAAATCAGCTGCATGATCTTGATTTGCCCGGCATTGAGTTTCAGGATGGCGTGCATGTTCCCTTTTCTGACACTGTCACAAACCTCGGTGTTGTCATGGACTCCAAACTTACTTGGAAAATGCAGATAGAAGCAATAGGAAAGAAAGTTAACCGTGCCCTCTATAGCTTAAGATTTTTCTGTCCATGCACCACCGAGGCTCTGAGAAAGCAGCTTGCTTGTGCGCTGGTAGTCCCGCTTTTAGATTACTGTTCCGTGGCATATCTTGATGTGTCAGAGGAGCTCAAGACAAAGTTACAAAGGTTTCAAAATTCATGTGTGAGATACATATGTGGTGTTAGGCGGGATGAGCACATCACTCCTCACAGGACATATCTTAGCTGGTTTACTATAAAGGAAAGACGAGCGTATTTTGCGGGGTTGTTATTGTATAAAGCAGTAAACATCAGACAACCTCCGTACCTTGCGGCTCTCTTTTTAAAAAACACGGCCAGGACTTCCAGTAGGAATGGAGTAAAAGAGCTCTCGGTTCCGGGATCGCGCACTGACACTGGCATATACTCGTTTAGAGCTCAGGGTTCGCGTTTCTGGAACAACCTCCCCTGCGATGTGAGATATCTTCCGTCCCTATGTAAGTTCAAAACAGCGCTGATGAGATATCTCAGACAGCAGAGCGGTGATCAACAAAATTAAAATTAAGTGTTCAATATATGTGTTGCTCATTGTAATATTCTATGTACTGTACCTGTCTTAATTTATTTATTTATTTATTTATTTTGTGTACATATTTATGTATTTACATATTTATTTACCTATATGTTTATTATTTATTTTTATTTATTTATCTATTTATTTATTTATTTATTTGTTTGTTTATTTATTTATCTATTTATTTATTTATTTACTTATCTATTTATTTATTCGTTTATTTTATCAGGTTTTACATTAAGAATATTATTTTAGCAACCAGTAGGAATGTATTTATAGGCGTGATTGGATGCATGAATGGAACTGTATTGTGTGTGAATATTTTAAAATAACATGATTATGTGACTTAAAAAATCTTATACTGTGACAAATACGTTAATTTAATTTAATCTTAATATGAAATATTATGTACATAATTTCTGTACCATATTTTTGATATTATCAAAATAAAAAGTATATCTATCTATCTCCTAATACCACATATGTATCTCACATATGAATTTTGAAGTCTTTATAACTTCATCTCAAGTTCACCGGACACATCAAGATAAACTACAGAACAGTAGTCTAAATGCGTCACTACCAGCGCACATGCAAGCTGCTTTCGCAAGAGCTCGGTGGTGCATGAACGGAAGAATCGTAGACTATAGAGAGCACGATTTGCCTTTTTACATACCGCATCAATTTGCGGTTTCCATAACAGTTTAGGGTCCATGACAACATCGAGGTTTGTGACGGTGTCAGAGAAAGGCCCAAAAATACCTTCCTGGAACTCAATGCCGGGCAAATCGAGATCTTGTAACCGATTGATGTTGTGTTCGGAGTCAAAAATGGTCGACTTTGTTTTACCCCAATTGAGTCGCAGTCCGGACGCTACGGCCCACTCTGACACCACCCGTGCTATATCTGACATGCGGCTGATACCCACATGAAGATCCTGCCAGATCACTTGAGTGTAGGTTTGCAAGTCATCTGCGTATAGCAAGTTTTCAACTCCACCACCAGTCAGTACGTCTTGTAAGTCATTAATGTAGAGGCTGAACAGCATGGGCCGCAGGACTGACCCTGCGGCACTCCCACATTAGTGGTAAGCCAATCTGAGTCCTCATTATTATTAATAGCCTTTTGTATTCTACCTATTATGTAAGATTTGAGCCACAGTAGAACTTTCCTGGAAAAACCCATGCGTATCAGCTTGCGGAGTAGTTTGGATAGTGATATGGTGTCGAATGCCTTGCTGAAGTCGAACAGTAGTAGTATCGTTAGAGTCGTTTTTTGTCATTGATGGCAGTCCGAATATCCTCTGTTAACTTTATTAGTGCTGTTTGTGTGCTGTGATGTTGTCGGAAACTTTTTAATCGGCACTAAATGAGTCCCTTTCCACGCAGCTGGGAAAACGCCCATGGACAAAGAGGAGTTGAATATGTTCATGATGTAAGCGCCAATAAGTGGGAGAGGCTTAACTATCACACTTTGTGGAATACCGTCCTCACCTCGCGCTTGCGACGAGAAATGCGCAACAGCCAGGACTACATCAGACATTGTCAGAGGTTTAAATGTGAGTCCATCACTTGCTGAGTCCAGGATGCTGCCTAAGTCTACGTCACCCTCTGTCTGGGAGACCGATACTCCTGCAAAGAGCCAGTTAAGCTCATCAGGCGTGAAGTCATGAAGTTCTTGTTGTATCCACGGTAGGAGTCCCAGCCCCTTTAACTCCTTTCAAATGTCCCTTTTGTTATCTTGGGCTTAAAAAATCCTATTTTGAATGTAAGCTTCTTGCTCAGTCTTAAATCGTTGTTCTGTTTTTGCTCAAGGGCCTGGCACTCCCGCCTGAGATTCTCGTCTTTGATCCGTGCGTATCGTCTTCGTACAGCGTCACGTTTCTTAAATAGGCGTGCAAGCTCAGTATCAACCCATGAACGATTTGCCTTATTTTTTCGTGTAAATTGATAGTTAGGAGCCAAAATATCAATGGCCTCCAATAGGTTAACACTGAGACACTCAAGCAGACCATCCACGTCATTATTGCCACTGCAATCAAACAACGATCAGTCACAGTTTGTCAGGTGAGACAAAAGGTCATCCTAATTTATTGACTTAAAGTCCTTATATTTAAATGTTCCTACTGTGGGGGCTACGAGAAATCCATATGCTATTTGAACATTTGTATATCTCGCCTCTTAGTAAATGTCTCTAACGCAGCTGTCTCTGCCTCTTGAGCTACGGTGAGTTCTTCTCGCCGTCGCAACGTACTTGGAGGTACAGAGTTACGTCCGAAATTTAGGAAAGCAGGAGATATTTCCGTAGATTCTTGAGCGGCCACATTATAGACAAACACTAGCTCGTAGATATGTAAATCTGTCGTATGAAACCGTTTTATTATCAGAGTGGTACATCTCCAGCACTCCGAAGCGTAGCAAGATCTTTTCTCTGATTTCCCTTTTAATCGTTTTCGCATATGCCTTGCGAATGGGGATACACTCAATCTAGTGCGTGAAACAGTCCATGAATACTAACAGGTACTCATGACCGCACAGTGTACGTGAGTTGGAATCCATATTGTCCCCAGCGACCACTTCCCAAGACCTCGTGACTGTACATTGGCCCATAAGACCAGCGGGTGCTAATTGGACTGCTTTGCATTGCTGGTATACTACGCAGCGATGCACATAATTTTGCAATTTGTATCACAAACTGATGATCAAAAGGGGGTCTATGCAACACAGGCGCACATGCAATAAGCACCTTAATTAGTTCGAATGACATCTGCTCATCACCCAATACATTCTTGACATTTGATCTAGTAAGTTGGGTAAGCGGGTCCGCAATCATGGCAAAATCATCCAAAAATTCTCTGTTCTACGACGTCATTCCTAGGAAATGTCAAAACTGTATAAGATTTTTCGTAGCAGGAAACTCCAATACTGGGGCGATCTTTTCTGGAACTGGCCGGAATCCATCTCGGTTCTCGAGAACCCCGAAAAATCAAACTTCATTGCAGAAAAACTCGCTTTTATCAAAATTGATGGTGAGGCCCACATCAATAACTTTGCAACGAACACACTCAAGCCGAATCAAGCGCTCCTAAAATGTTTCTATTGCTACGATGATAATGTCCATACACGAATAGGCGTGCGGCTCAAGTTCAGGGCGAATAATATTATTGCTCAATTCTTGAAACATTACAGGCCTACCGGAAACCCCATATGGGAGACAACAGTACACAAACAGGCTTAGGCATGGCACTGTAAAGGCAGTCCAGTGTCGTGATTCTTCATCTAACGACAATTGAAAGCGTTGCACATCTGAAATATCATCAAATCCTACGGATGAGAGCGGGATTCGCTCGTCTACCTTTACTGCTGCTACCTCGAAAGAAAGAAGTTCCTTAGTCCCTTCTACCTGCAATTTATTTTCGCGAGACAGGGTGCGCACATTCAATGCTCGCCTAAAGTCTTCACTGAGAGATATCCTTTTGGTAAATTGAGTAGAATAACGACCTCTAAGTGACGTCGTACATTACTTATATCGAATGGTAAATCTACATATCCGATAACGAACCTCATCATTTACCTGGTGCAATCTTCTCATTACACGCTGCAGCAATTTGAAAGCGAAGTGGTCCAATACATGTACGAGAGGTACCTCCATCGTGCAGTGCACACACTCAGAATCCACCAATTCCCATTTTCACATACCAGCGACAGTAATCTATCTCGATGTAAGGAGCTGATTCCTCAGAAGCGCTATTCGCATCGGGAGCTACTATAAGCTCTCCCTCCGTTGCGATCGGCAAAATAATAATAAATTAACGTGTGCGTGTGCGTCATTGGTCTCGTTAGTGGGTCGTTGATGTCCTTGAGTTGTCTGCAGGGGTAGTAGGAACCTGATCTACGTATTCCCTTGCTCTTTACCCGCACATTTTGGACACATACTCATAGTGTACATTTGCCAGCTACAGTCCCAGCAGATAAGATAGGAACGTGGCCCAGGTTTCTTTGTTTTATTTCTGTCGCTGACTGGCTGGCGTGTCGACCTCCTCTTAGGGCTGACGCCTTTTTTATATGACGACCCTTTAAATCTTGTAGGAGCCAACCTCTGCTCCACTGTTTTCTTGACAGCTAGCGGTGGAGCTTTCTTCGATACGGATAGTCAGCTGCTTTAACGTTTCATCGAGCAGCATCTCAATGCGCACTGAAATAGCTTGAGACGAACTTTGCGATATTGCTGACAGACTTGAAGCGTTGCGCACTCTTACTGCAATTGACACTATTACTCAATTTACAGAACAAAATTTTCAATAATTTGATTATTTGCAAACACTTCAAAATAAAGAAAAATATTAACAATAACCGTTATATTTATTATCTTTACGAAATAACGGGTTTACGATTGTGCTTTAAATACGAAAAATCACATTTTATTCATTTAAATATTCACAAGTGTGTTTACCACAATTTTACACTTTATTTTTACAAAAACAAAAACAATTTATCACTAGAAAAATTTGTTTATTACTGTTAAGAGAAAGAAAGTTAATTAACAGATTTTAAATTAGTATTTATTGTAAACAAAACTTATCACTTTAATAAACACATTTGTTCACTTGCGAGAGACGCGTTTTGCAAAAAAACTTTTATTCGCATACACTTCCGTACCTACTAAAATATCTACCAAGCGGAAAAAAATGATTTACTCTTCACAAATTAAATTAGGTGAATCCCCACGGATAAAAGAGGCCGACCCTAATAGAAATCAAGATAAACTTTACAAAAAAAAATGGTATTTTTGCATGTAGGGGATAATAAAAAATAATTAGCCATTTCGCCGCCATTAAACATGCTGCAAAGTAACGTATGACATCGAATTGTCTAAAGAAAGTCAATGGAACTAACCGCAGCGCATGTGTGCGTATGAGGGTGTATATGTAAGTGTATGTGTGTATGAGTGTGTATGAGTGCATATGAGTGTGTATGTGTATGTATATTTTGCTTTGTGCATATATATATTTTGATTTGTGTATTGTAACAGGGTGCTTATACTGTTAATAAACAATTTAGCTGTATTGCAAATGACTTGCCGGTGTGCGCCGCACGCACGCACAAGAAACTTGCTGCCGCGCTTACCTGCTTGGGTTAGCAACGCAACATTACTGCCGCTTCTCGTGAACTCGACTTTGTACGACGATTTCTCTACGCACTTGTTTTCGCGGCCTGTAAGAAGCGCGAAAATGCGAAGGCTACTTTATCGCAACGCGAATGAAATATAGCTTCGATTATCGACTTAACTCAATTCGGGAAGCAGGTCCGGTTCATTGACGACACAAAGATTTAATGGTAACAATAAACTATATATTTTGAAATAAAAGATTGAATAATACAATAAATAACAGTAAATTTTTAATGATGAATTTAACCACAGAATCTACAAATTAGATCAAATAATCATGCTAAACGCGCAGGTCGAGCAACAATCGAGTGTTCGACGCCTTCGAATGTCGAACTCTCCGCAAACGTCAGAGATGACCGGCCACACGCGAATCACTCTTTTTACGGCAATTGGTTGCCGTTAAACCCGTAGCTTGGTGCACTTAGTGTTAACACAGTCGAACTTAGTCGGCGGCGGCAGTTCTCTTCTTCTCTCGCTCTCTTTCTCGTTCCCGCCTGTTGCTGCCTCTCTCGTTTTCGCTACTGAGCTTTTACCTTCGCGTGGCGGCTTGTCTTTCTTTGGCAGTGGCGGTGTTGGTGGGGCATACACCTCCGCCAGACATTTGTTCACCCACGCACGAAGGGAGATTCCACAAAATAATTCGCCGCGGTAGCACGTGTTGGCGCGAAGCGGGAGAAAGCGAAAATGGCGACAAGTCAGTTGACGGCGTGATGTCAGAGATTAGTAGAGAGATTGCCAGTAAGCATGGGCGGATTCGAGGCGATTCTTGTCAGTCGTGAGCTAGCGAACGTAGCGGCTGAGCGCCCGAACTATACACATAATTTGATCACAGCGCGGAGGAGGAAGTGTGTGTGCGCGCTTGAAGGAGAAGAGGAGAAGTGTGTATAGACCGAAAGCACCGGTTGCCGGTTGAAAGCGCGCATTCGTTTAATTCTCTCGCGTGCATATGGGTAAATCTCTAGAACCTTTGAATTTTTTACATTAAAAATCAGGTAAAATTAATTTAGGATCACAGTTCTAATTTTTTTCCACAATTTCTTAAGACTATAAACTACTAAAATATAATCATGAACAAGCCTAAAAGAAGTGCCTAATTTCTCAAATATGTCAGAAATTTATAATTTTAATGATCTAAAAACTATAAATTGTACTTCTTTAAATATTTTAAATGATTATGAACGTATTTATTAATAATTTAAATGCTTAAAATATTATTAATTGTACCTCTGAGAAGACAATAAAATATTATTTTTATTGTATTTATTTGTTTGCTCAATCCTTTATCTTCACTTTCAAGTCGCTCGAAATAGATTACATGACTATAAAATACTAACACATCACGTCTAGTATTGTTATTATGAAATTTTATTAGTTATAAATAGAAGTTATGATTTAAATTTGCGGCGTTTAAGGGGGCAGATACACCTTAAAATTTTAAATTAATTGATAATACATTTTACGGTAATACTAAGGCACTTATCATATATTACTTGATTTTTTCGGTAAATTTGAACATTTTATCAAAATATAACTATACAACTTTTTAAAAAATTTAGAAAACCTCTGTATTTCTTCGGCTACCGCAAGGTTTAGAGAGCCAATGTGATTGAATTGACGCTTTCAAGGTTTTATTATGTTCAAACTACGTGTAGCTAGGGTATGGGTGTGGGAATTTATATTTAAAAATTATTGATCAAAGTTATAGTCTACTTAAGCGAAAATTCTTCGTTTATTAAAAATTTTATTATGAAATATGGCTTAAATTGACTATAACTTTGGTCAATAATTTTTATATACAAATTCCCACACCCATACCCTAACTACACGTATTTTGAACATAATAAAACCTTGAAAGCGTTAATTCGAGCACATTGGCTCTCTAAACCTTGCGGTAGCCGAAGCAATATAGAGGTTTTCATTATAGCCAATCAAATAGACCTAACGACCTTCAAAAATTTTTTTTAAATTTGTATAGTTATTTTTTGATAAAATGTTTAAATTTACCGAAAAAATCAGGTAATATATGATAAGTGCCTTAGTTTTACCGTAAAATGTATTATCAAATAATTTAAAATTTTAATGTGTATCTGTCCCCTTAAACCAACACGTGTTGCGGATAAATATTGCGGACGCGAAAAATCGATGTACTATTGCAAATTTACTGATAAATATAAGGATTTTAGGTATCATACATAATTGTATGTGAAAAGTACATAAAATATTACATTTTAATCACTTATTTTATTCATTTTAATTAATATTCACTATATAAACAAGCATTGCAGACGCGACATTTTTTTTGTTCGTTTTTGAATCAGCTCATTTAAAAGTCTTTTAAATCTTTTATGATTATTTTAAGAATAAAAATAAAGTAGCATCTTATTTAAAATAATACTGTTTTTATGTTCTATGTACTAAAAATAGTTTTTAAAGTAATTTAATTGTATATCATTAAGCTACTTTGCGTTAGATGTACAAAATCTATGACAATATTCAAATCCATTTAATTCCGGTTTTATGAGAAAAATTTAATTATTACTCAGATCATTTGATTCCTGAAGGTTTTTCAAGTGTTAAGGTAATTTTTTTATATATTTAATTAGTAATTTATAGAGAGGATTAACGAAAATATATTTCAAATCGGGCATTTGTCGTACACAAAATATGATATTTCAAGTTTTTAATTAATAAGTATAATTAATTTATGACAGAAAGTGAATATAAACATATGAAAAATAATAAATTTAAATCTTAAACAACAGTATAAGCATGCATGTAACAGTTAAAATTTATTTTAACATATAAGAAAAGTAATTTAAAGTTTATGACACATAGGTTAAAGGTTCTAGAGATTTACCCATATAGCGACTTTATATTGTACATAAATCGGTAGAAGACGGGGACATCGAACTCCTTTATTTAAATAAAACTATATAGTGTTAATAAATTTGAATATATTTTATTAAAATATTATTAAAAGAATCCTTTTTTTTTAATTAAGAGTCATTAGGTGTCTTTGAATGACAATACTGAAAACCTGTACATTTCTTATGCTACTACAGTTATGTTATGTATGTAGAATTTGAAAATAAAAATTATTAACCAAAGGTATAGTCTATCAAAGTCATAATTCATGAATTGTTTTAAATTTTATCATAAAATATGATTTTTAAAGACTATAACTTGGTCAATAATTTATATTTTCAAATTCCCACATTCATATGTGCAGAATCTGACGTTCCTGACTTTCGAAACCTTGCGGTAGCGCAGGAAATATACAGGTTTCCATTATTATCATTCAAAGGGACCTAATGACTCTTAATTTCAGAAAAGTATTTTTCCCGTATTATTTTGATAAAATATAATTATTTTTCAATAATCTATCTGACGGACGCAATACATTTTTCCATGCAAGTTCCCTATTAATGGTCGCGGGTCGTGTTCTTTCGCATCTGAATGTTTGGCCCCGGGTTCAAGTCCGACTTATTTAATTATATTTTATGAAATACGTTCATTGTTTTTTGTTATCACATAAAAGGTATACAGCATTGTATTTAAAAATACGTTTTTCTATATTATCATCATCTGTTTTGTGGAATAATTTTTAATTTACAATAATAATCTTTTTAACGTGTAATCTTTTTTTTTACAATGTATATTTTTTAATGGGAACTCCACCATTAATCTTGACCATTATATCGAAAATTCCTTAACATTTTTTAAATGTTTATCATATAATTTAAAATCATTTCAGAACATGTCAAATTTTAATGTTTTAACAAAATTATAGCCAAGAAAGTGAAACAATTAACGTTTAATAGCATATCACACAAATTTTAAACGCGTTTTTGTAATTTCAACAAAGTTCCTTCTATCCATTTAAATGAACATTTTTTAACCTTGCAGGAAATATCAATTTAAATATAGTATTTCGAAAAATATTTTAATTTAAGGTAAAATAATGTATTACATAAAGCGTATGTCCAATTGAGTTATTGGATTGATCTTGAGTTCAAACTCGACCCCCTTTTATCATATAATAAATATATGTATTTGAAAAATGTGAGTTATATTTTATGAAATTATGAGTTATATTGTCGCATGCACATACACATACACGCACGCACGCACGCACACTCACTCATACGCACAAATAAAGAGGTGGAAGATTACTTGAAAGCTACCATTTTGGAAATTTACTGATTTACTAAACTTATCGTATGCCATATAAAATCGATTCTTTTTTACTAAATGATTTCGCTTTCTCCAAGAGAAAGCTTTGTAATGTTGAAAATTTCAGAAAAACAACTTTTTTTATCTTTATACATCAAAATTATGAAAAATATGAACGATTTCATAATAAAACGTAATTTCATTCCAATTTATATATCTAGCAATTACCAATGCTATTTTAATAGAAGAAATACGATTTAATTTTGAATACATATGTTTAAAAAATTGGCCATTTTAGCAAATTAAGAAATAATTATTTAATGTGAGCTGTATAGGTTCAAAAAATATGTGTATAATTTTAATCAAGATTTTAATATACATAATTTCAATTCAACAAATATATGGGTAATTCTCAGTAACCTTTGAATTTTGAGCGAAAAAAAATCAATTTAAATATTAAAGCACACTTCTGTAATTTTGTGTGGATGGTCTAGTAGCTATAAGAATGTAGAATCCAACGAGGTGCAACATTTTAGAGCAACGCACCAAACGTTATAAACGTTTTTTTTACATTTTTTTAACATTTACGTACAAGACACATGTTTTTGTTTAGTACATTTTTTATTTTCTATAAGATTTGGTTTTTTAACAATCTTTTTAAATTTTTATAAAATATTTTTTAATATTCTTTTTAATATTTGTTACTAAAATCATCGCAAGATACCAGACACTCTATGTCGACGATGTCTAGCTGTCAGGTTGACGATACATCGCCTACGAAGGAGAGCAGCAGGTACTCAAAATAGAAAATTTGTATTAACTTTAAGGTAGGATTCTGGTGTTTTTTGACCAAAATATCAAAATTTTTTTATAGAGTTTTCTTAATGTTTGTAATTGTAAGAATGTTTTAAAAGTTGTCTGATGTCATAACTCGTTTTTTAACAAGGCTATACGCCTTCACGTAAAACAATTGACAATAGATAAAATACAAAGTTATATCTTTAAACATGTTTTTTTCGAAACTTATTTTTCTCACTTTAAAACGTTGTACACGCATTAGATTTTAATGAATCTTTCTGTAACTTTCAGAGTAAATGAATTATAATGTTTAGAATAAAAGTTAGCAGCTTTTGTGAAGAATTTTGGGCTCAATTTTTATGTCATTATAAAACTTTTTTACAAAATATCATTTTTAAACAATTTCACAATGAATAAACTCATTGGATTTTTTATGCGGTTAATAAAATGTTTAAAAATATAAATGTTACTAACTTTTATTTGTTGCACTGTAAGTAAGTACGTCAAATTTTTTCTACAATGTACGAAAATAACTAGATGCACAAGTGACTTTTTGAAAATAGGTATAAATAACTGATAAATAAACATATAATAGCATACTGTGGTGGTTATATAGGTCAAATATTATTCAAAATTATTGTGTAAGATCGTATTGTGGTGTCAAAAATAACATCAAAATTTCATGAAATAAAGATTAAAATTGTAGATTTTTTTTTTCTAGAATCCTACATTAAAAAATGTGTTTTCAGTTGGCGTAACTAAAATTTCTTTTTCGATTTTTATAATTTGCAATTTTTCTTAAACAAAAACTCTGTGCGGTTAATGCGTTTGAATATTACTTCAATAACACATTAAAGAATAGAGTACATTCAAAATCGACTAGATTTTTTAACAACAGTCGATGTGCCAACAAAAAATACATATTTTTGGTACGGTGCACGTTTTATCTCCTTAAACATAAGTTTGATTTGTATCAACTTCTATCAAGTCAAGAATTGTTCCTTTTCAGCTCCAGAATTGAATTATTGACCGCAATTATAGACTATTTAAGCCATATTTTATGATACACTTTCTTTTTAATTGACCAATTCAGACTTCATCAGGCTGTAACTTCGGTCAATAATTTTATTTTTCAAAATCCCACACTCAATCTATAATTATATGCATTTTGAACACAACAAACTCTCAAAAACTCCAATCCGATTATTTTGACTCTCAAAACCTTGCGGTAGGTTGAGAAATATACAAGTTTGTATGATGGCCATTTAAAGGCATCGAACGACCTCCAAAATAAAAATAAAAAAATCTTTGCGTTATGTTTTGATACAATGTTCAAATTTACCGAAAAAAAAAAAAGTATCATATGATTTAGAATTCATATTAACCTAAAAATACATAACCAATTTATTTATTTATTTATTTATTTCGGTGGCGAAAATGAGTATTTTCGATACCCTTTATTTCTGACGCTCGGAAAACTCTATTTTAGCTCCACTTTATAGGCTTCGAAAATGGTCTTTTTTATGCACTTGTTATAAAAAATACGGTATGTAACTTGGGGGAAAAGGGTTTTTTCCACTCGTGCTCAATCATTGTCCTCGCTTGGAAAAAACCATTTTCACCCCTAGTTGCGTAATATACTATTATAAACTGAAAAAAGAATTGAAAATCAAAATTTTGTATTACAAACGCAGATATTGTTAAGGGAAGAACTGTCCCTTGGCCACCACTTTAAACGTAAAAAAAGTTATAGCAGCATTTAGGGTGGGGATAAATGTGCCGAAAGATAATTTTGCAGACGGATAATAATGCCGAATTTATTTTACCGAAGGGTAAATTTAGCGAAAGGTGAAATGTGCCAATGGGTAAAGTAATCGATTAACAAAAGTGCCGAAAAAGAAAGTTCCGACGGATAAAAATGCCGATGGATAAAAATGTCGAAAGTTAAAAATGCCGAAATGTTGAATGGCAACGGGTAAAAACTAAAATATCTAATACTGAAAAGAAACGACGTGGTAACAATTAATACATTAGTATAATACTGGCGCATATTCTAATAAAAGCACTTCTTTGTCCACATATTCGTTATCGGTATTTTTAACTTTCGGTATTTTCTTTGTCGGGATTCTTGTTTTCGGCACTTTTATCTTTCGGCATATTTATCCATAGGTATTGATTTTTTCGGCAATTTCAACCGTTCGGTAAATTTATCCTTCTGCAAATTTATCTTTCGGTACATTTATCCCCACCCGCAGCATTTACGCAAAAGTTATGTACAATTTTTACATTTTCATAGTTATTAATTACATTATTGTATATGTAATTTTCAATCTTTACAGCCATTATTCTAAAAACTAAATTTTTCGTTTTTAAGCATTTAAAAAAAATTCTAAAAATGCCTAAAAACGAAAAATTGTTTTCTATTTTTCTCGTAAAAATAAAAAAGAACGTGCATGCCAAGTTGTAAGCGATTCTTTGAAAATCTGTTGCGCAAATCGCGAAAAAAGTAGTTTTGAGAAAAACGGCTCTAAAGATTGCATATTACATATACAACAATGTTATTAATAACTATAAAAATGTTAAAATTGAACATAACTTTTGCGTAAATGTCCGTGTAAAAAAAAAAAACGTTTAGCCAAAGTTTGGCTAAAGTTTTAATTAGGCAAAACTTATGCCAAACTTGGCCAATGAGACTTTGCCAAACTTGTTCAAATATATCGCTAAGCTTGGCAAATGTTTGGAAAAACTTCAAATAAACTTCATTAAAACTTGTAAAAAAGTGAATACTAGTGAAAGCTTAGAGAAAGTTAGGCAAAAATTTGGCAAAACTTTAGGAAAACTTAAGAATTTGTAAAAAAAGATGGTAAAGCTTGTTGAAAGTTTGACGAAAATTTAGCAATACTTTCGATAAACTTTATAAGAACTTTCAAGAAAAGGTAAGATTTTTTGAAAGTTTTGCAATACTTTAAAAAAACTTTATCAAAAACTGTAAAACAGACAAAATTTTGATGAAAGTTTAGTGAAAGTTTGGGAAAACTTTAGAAAAAGTTTAAAATACTTCTAAAAATTGGCAAAAGTTTTTGAAAGCTTGGCAAAACTTTAAAAACACTTTATCCAAACTTGTAAAAAAGTTTCTTGAAAGTTGCTAAAAGTTTGACAAAACTTTAGAAAATCTTCATTAGACCTTGTGAAAAATAGTGAAAATGTAGTGAAAGTTTGGTAAAACTTATGAAATTTATCAGAAAAACTTTATCAATATTTGTAAAAGAACGTTGCCAAACTTGAGAAATTCCATATCGTATAGTTTTTCTAAGAGTTTAAACTGTTTTGGTTTCAAATATTAATAGAATTTCTAGATTGAATTAATTAAATAAAGACGGCTTTCTATGCTCTATGAAAAAATTTCAATAGACTCCGTACTATTTGGAATCAGAGAATTTTTGTTTAATATACATTTAACTTCTTTATATTAATGGCTATATATATTGTCAATAATCGGGAATTACTATTCTAATGACACCTAAGGATGATTTTTCGTGCATATATAAAGCTGACGGAAAGTGCGTTATTTTACCGCTGGAGGGTTGGGTTAATGGATTTGGATTTCCGCCAGAGATCGGAAGAGAACCACTTTTCGCCCGCTTTATATATGAAAAATTATACTTTCGGTGTAAGTAGGACAAAATAGTACATTGTGTACCAAGGGCGAGAAGTGGGCCTTTATTCACAGAGTGTGAGTTTGAAGATGCCTAATGATTTATACACAGATCCGTCATATATATCTTCATAGTTAAATTCATTATTTTCTTTGCGCATATTACGATAACGTAAATTATTTTTAAATCCTGACCTTTTATAAAGAGAAGCTAGCTACGATAAAATAGGGATTTCCAAAAAATAACTTATTTCATCGGTATTATTATATTTCTGACAGAATTGTTTCTCTAATTTTGAAAAGCATAGACAACAGTAATAGTGACAAATAAGAGGGGCATTTATATTTGCAAAAAATTTTTTTAGTTTGTAAAGCGTTTTAACGCAACTATTTGGTTGAATGCAATGCAGTGATATGAGTGATAAAATACTCGATAGAAGTACTCCTGTTATTCTGAAGTGTATGGCAACAGTAAAAATGGACAAAATGCTTTCCGCGATTGATATCGGCGCTCCTGGGTAAACCGGGTCATTGGCATTTCTCATTGGCAGATCGTCATCATCGTCATCCTCATAATCTGAGCCTTCGCTTTCCACTGACTCCTCATCCGTTGAACAATCTGTTGAACTGTCGCAAGAGCTTACACTTTCGTTTTCAGCTAAACGTTCATTTTCATTTTCTTTATGGATTTCATCAGATAAACGATGATTGTGATATTCTTCTTCGATTTCATCTAATATAAAATATCATACATAAATGAATTAAAAGTGTACAATAAGCGAGTTATTATGTTTTAAGTAAAATTTTTTTACCTGTCCCTCCTTGGAAAAAGTGACTTATATAACCATATATAATTATACATAAAATTCAAATATGCTTATATCATATATAATTCTATATGATTGTATATGATTATATATAAATTCTGACCTTAGACAAATTTATGTAGTCATATAAAATTATATATATATAACTATACATACAAAACTATATGCTCTTATATGTTGTGTGTGTCTGCGTGTGTGTGTGTGTGTGTGTGTGTGTGTGTGTCTGTGTGTGTGTTTATTTGCATGTCTGAACGTGTGTGTGTCTGTGTGTGGGTCTGTGCGTGTGAGTGTTCTGTGTGCCTTTGTGTGTATGTGTCTGTGTGCGTGTGTGTGTCTGCCTGTGTCTGTGTGTTTCTGTATGTTTCAATGTGAGTGTGTGTGCGTGTATGTGTATGTGCGTGCATAAAAACGCGCGTATTAATCAAGAGTTCTAATAAAGCTTTAAGACTGAAGTACAATTAGAATTGGTCAAAAATATGCTTTTTTCTCAAAAAAGTGTAAAGATTATTTTTTCGTTAAAAAGCATAACATTGCATTTTCAAGCATTCTATGAATTATTTTAATTTCTTTATGATAATAAATTCGATTTTCTCAGAACTTCATTGTTACTTTAAAAGAGTAGTGGAAGGTAGATTCCTACATCGCATTTTGTTTTTCACACTGAATTGAGCAGACAAAAATTTTAAGTCATTTTTCCGATAACTTATTTTGTTATGCGGAAAAGCGATGTTGAAGTTTTTAATAATGTAATACCTATGCCCGCATTGTCGTTACATTCATATTCTTCTGGACTTTCATTTCCACATTCATCATTGTCTCTTTCATCGTTGGGTGTTGGATAACTGACGTCATTTTCTGATTCTCTTTCTGTAAAAATTCCTAATTTTCAACATGAAATCTTTTCAAATTCTCATATTATATTTGCAGAACATTATTATTTGGAGTAGTCTAAGTAAGAAAGTTACCTTCGATATTTTTATTAAAAAAGTAATAAAATCATACAGTAACTCGATAAAATAGTAGTTTTTAATGTAAATTGCTTTAGCATCGATTTTAATATATGACTTTATAACTTTTTTAATAAATATATCAGTCGTAATTATTTTAAAATCAATTTTTTGGGCCTGCGGCGGCTCAGTCGGTAGAGTGTCGGATTCCCACGCCGGTGACCCGGGTTCGAATCCTAGTCTCTGCCGATTGATACAAGCACCTCTGTAAAAATTACATGTGCTTTGTTTACAAACACACCGCAGACCCCCGTCGTCGATTAGCACCACATGGAAGCACAAACATGGCGACGTTAAATAATAATAAAAAAAAAAAAAAAAAATTTTCGTATCATTTAGCAATTTTATTTACAACTTAATCTTATCAGTTATGAAAAATTGTTTCAAAAGTGCGTAAAACATTTTCAAAAAACGCGTCTATTGGCGGGTTAAATAATTCACAGATTGTATTACTTCTATAAATCTTAAATTTAAAATAATTTTGATAATACGAGTATACAAAAATTTTCTACAGTGAATTTTATTAAATGTTTTACCTTCAAAATCAATAGTTGATTTTTTGACATCAGAGATCTCGAGCTTTCATTGCTCGAACTGCTGCTGTTCCTGGAATCTGAGTCACTATCGCTGCTAGAGCTGCCATCACTAGATGAATCTTCGTCGCTATCTTCGTCACTTGATATTTTACTTTTAGATTAAATTCTATATTTGCTCGACCGCGATATAAATCGTTTCATTGCTAATTATTCAGATGTTTTTTAGCTTGTCAAGAAAATGTCAAGCGAAAAATGTTTGCATTCATTTTGTGGTGTCAAACTAATGAAATAAGCGTTTTATCCATCGAGCACATCAAAGAGACGGGTAATGATGTAAAAGCGAAGTGGGGACAAAAGTGGTACGCAGCGAAACTTTTAAAGAAGAGCGGTGAGTAATTTTAGTTATAATACATAACATAAAACTTACTAACAGGTTAAGTTGAATTTATTTTATTTTATATTATTTCATTTTAGAAAGTAAAGATTGGCTGGAATCCCTTTATGTATCGGTAGAGGGAGATTATATATTATAACGCCTGAACGGAAATCAGTTTTCTTCAGAGTTATTACTAGAAAAACGTCTCTTCTACCAACAGGAAAAACAGAAAGAAGCTTCGAAGCGAGACGCAATGATGAAAGAAAACCAAGATGTTTTAAATTCAAAAACAATTTTTGAAGATGACAGTTCTTCTGACGACTTCGTAAATATAAAAAAAAAATTACTTATAATACATTGTATGCATATATAAAGGAGTGTTTGCATTCATTCACGATTGCGTACTTTCGAGAAGGCAATTCGCGCGTGTGAGAAATAGCTTTGCGTGGTCGCTTGCGGTGGCAAGGTCACAATTTAATGGGGGCTATAAGCGCGTATAAGAAGCAGAGCACCGCCGCTGGGCTTGTATTCGCTTATGACTGCATGTATTCACGGGTATTCTACGCGCGACTAAGTCAAAGTTTTGCGTGGCCGCTTGCGGCTGCACTATTTTATGAAAGTTATACTCGTGTATTAAATAATGCTTGGCGCGGATGGTCGCTACGTCATGATATCGAAAAGCTCATACGCGCTTGCGAGATGAAGAGTCATAAGACCAATTACATCGGTACAATTTGAGAGATGCTATAGGCACGTATAAGAAGCAACATTGCGCAGCTGTGTTTGCATTCGCTTAAGGTTTCAAGGTCTTGCTATACTCGCGTACGCAGTGCGACGCATCGCGGACGCTCAAGGAAAAAGTTTGAAAGCAGTGTAAGCGCGTTTTATGCGCCCGATCTCTATATATTGGCGCCCGCGTTGTGTTGCGCCGCGCAAACGAGTATACCAAGATCTTTAGTATAGTCGTGTACGCAGCGCAACGTAATGCGCGCGGGCACCAATGTAAAAAAATCAGGCGCGTAAAACGCGCATGTACGGCGTTCAAACCTCTTACATAGGCGTCCGCGTTGAGTCTCGCTGCGCGTTCGAGTATACCAAGACTTTTACTACTGCGTGTGTTTACGGATATTCTACGCGCGACTGAGTAGACGTTCGGCGCGGCCGTTGGAGGCTGCACGAATTCACGGGCGTTATAAGCATATTAAATATAGCTTCGCGTGATCGCCCGCGATACCATGATATCGAGAAGGTTATACGCGCGTGCGAGAAGTGCCGTGCATCAGCGACGGCAGAAGAGACAAAGCAATGCGATGCCGCGCATGGGATTCACTTATGTTTGTATTTGTCTCCGGGCAAAATACGCACGTTTGAAAAAATCTTCGTGTGATCGCTTATATCAACATCAATTCTTAGAGGTTACTTATATGGTCTTGCGCGAGAAATCTTCCGTGGTTACTCGTGATGGTATGACTTGTCGGAGGTTATGCACGGGACATGTATAATATATTAAAATTAACTTAAATATGTATTTTTTTTAATTGATTAAGGCTCTTACTCTTAAGTCAATCTTTTATTCAATAATTATATTCATCAATTTTTTAAGTAATAAATTTAAAGAAATACATTTTTAAGTTAAATTCGTATTTAAAAAAATACATTATTAATTTTTTTTTTTTTTTTTTTTTTTTAACGTCGGCATGTTTGTGCTCCCATGTGGTGCTAATCGACGACGGGGGTCTGCGGTGTGTTTGTAAACAAAGCACATGTAATTTTTACAGAGGTGCTTGTATCAATCGGCAGAGACTAGGATTCGAACCCGGGTCACCGGCGTGGGAATCCGACACTCTACCGACTGAGCCGCCGCAGGCCCCACATTTTTAAATTAAATTCGTATTTAAAAAAAATACATTTTTAAGTTAAATTCGTATTTAAAAAAAAAAATACATTTTTAAGTTAAATTCGTATTTAAAAAAATACATTTTTAAGTTAAATTCGTATTTAAAAAAATACATTTTTAAGTTAAATTCGTATTTAAAAAAATACATTTTTAAGTTAAATTCGTATTTAAAAAAATACATTTTTAAGTTAAATTCGTATTTAAAAAAATAAACTCTACATAAAATGCGATTTAAAAAGACTATTTTATACTATTTTTTACAATTTATTTTTTAAAATGCTTATGTGTTAATAAACACAAATCATATAGATCAAATTGAGTCTAAAATGACAAATAACTTTCTGATATATATATATATATATATATATATATATATATATATATATATATATATATATATATATATATATATATATATATATTTAACATACAGAGAATTTTGAATATATATATTCAAAATTCAGAGAATTGATCCATATAAATAGTGTTTATTAACACATACACGGCGCGCTCCGATCAAGTTTAAATAAAAAGATCTTGCACCTCGCGAGTTTTTTTATACATCATTCCTGGGATATCTTTCGATGATTTTAAGCCTAAAATGAAAATAATCCCTAGAGGGATTTTCAAATAAACTCGATATTTGATCATTTTCGTAGGTTATCGTGACTATGTTCTATATTGCATCTTGTATTTAGATTTCTTAGGCTTTAAAAATATATTTCAATATTAGAAATAAGTTTATAAATTCTTAATACTCATTAAACTTTTAAAATTCATATAAATTTTTTTAAATACTGCTCAAAAATTAAATTTTTTAACTTCTTATTTCAAATATTTTTCTGTGCGCTCGAAGTTTCTTTTTTTTTTCTTTCATCGAGAATAAATTTGGTATTCCGTTGCCATGGCTGCGATAAATAAACTTATGCTGATTTTACGGTTAGTAAAAATGCCGAAGGCAAGAACACACGATGAAAATCGTCATCAAATTTGTTTACTTTGCTTTGGAAAAACTAAAGTAATGATTTCTGTAAAAGGAGAATTAAAAGTGCTTGTTGAAAAACAGTTTGAGTACGATACTAGTGATGACCGATTACCTCTCGTTCTATGCAGTAGTTGCAAAAGAGATTTATACAGAATTAGAAACGATGAAGATATAAGTGTGAATCTACCAAAATTTTCTGATCTTCAACCTTTGAAGAAATCTACTAGATCAAGCGACGATGTTTTATGTGCTTGTCATATTTGTGAGCTTGCGAGAAAACCCCCTCCTGGAAAATTTTCAAACTTTGCGAGGAATAATGTTATGCCTCAGCGACATGGAATACTTGTTGATGTGACAAATATAAAAGTTCCAAGTAAGCTATTAAAACATATCTTTTTCTAGTTATAATAACTACAATATAATAATACAATTTTAATCTAGATGAAAGAAAATCACCTTCCGTTGAAAGCCGGTGTAGTTACTGCTTTTCTTTGTTGGGAATAGGAAAATCTCATAAATGTAACTTTACCGTACGCTTGGAGAATTTGACTGAAAACATTATGCAAACGAGCCCAAGAGCTACAGATCAAGTAATTTCGTCTTTGCTTAAACGCAAAATGATTACAGAAAATACACAAAATAATACAACTCTATCACTTTCTCAAACACGCGGTAAGCCTCTTAAAGTTGCTATTGGTTCACAAAATAACAAAGCTTTAAGCAAACCTGAGCTTTTTTCTGCAGACGATTTTTTAAAAATCCAGACGAGTTTACATTTGAGCCAAACGAAGACACTTGCGATTGTAGCAGCTTTACGAGTAGCTACGAAAAATGCTAAGGTCGTGGAACCGCATTTGAAAAATTAAAAGTCACTGTGTTGATGATTATTTTGGTACTAAAAACTTTGACTTTGTTCACGTCAAGGCTGATAAAGTTTCATCTGCAGTCGAAACAGTCGCTTACTGCACAAATCTTGATGGTTTAATAGAACACATTAAAGAAAAACGCTCATTGTCTGAATTTCGCTTGAAGTTTGGTATTGACGCGGGAGGGGGTTTTCTGAAGATATGTTTATCCATTCAATCTACTTCAGAAAATGAAAAGCTAAATAGACACCGGCAAAAGTTCGAAGATGGTATTTCTGCTAAACGGTTTAAAGATTCAGGTGTTAACAAATTATTGATACTAGCATTAGCAAACAGTTCTCAAGAAAATTATGAAAATGTATCGCAGCTGTGGTCTGTAATAAAAATAAACAACTTTCAGGGAACTATTGCGACAGATTTAAAACTTGCTAATATTATGGTTGGCATCATGTCGCATAGCAGCTTTTACCCCTGCACTTGGTGTTTCGCATCGAAAAATGATTTAAGTAGCTGCGGAATACCGAGGACAATAAATAATACGTTTCAAAATTATATAAACTGGCATCAAGCCGGATCTGTCAAAAAAGATGCGAAGAATCATAAAAATTGTATTCATCCGCCTCTTTTATCAACTGATGTAGACAAAACATTTCTTCAGATAATACCTCCACCTGAACTTCATTTGATGCTAGGTGTAGTAAATACATTGTATAGACACTTATTGGCTGAATTCGAGAAAGACGCTCTTCTATGGGCACAATCATGCCACGTCACTCGTGATATACGTCAGGGTAATACAAGTTTTAATGGCAATTCGTGCAAGATATTATTAGACAAACTTGATTTCCTGCGTTCACGAAATCACAATTTGGGATGTTTGAAATATGTAAATGCTTTTGAGCACTTCAAAAATGTTGTACATGCCTGCTTTGGAAAAAATCTTGACCCATCTTTCAAAGATAAGATTAATGCCTTCAAGCAAAGTTATTTACATTTAAATGTACCAATAACGCCCAAAATTCATGCAGTATTTTTTCATGTGCTTGACTTTTGCGAAGAAGTTCAGACGGGACTTGGATTTTATAGTGAACAGGCTACGGAATCTGTCTATACTGATTTCAAATCTGTGTGGGAGAAATATAAAGTTTTTAAGAACCATCCAGAATATGCAGAGAGGTTGCAACGTGCTTTATGTGAATATAATAGTTTACATTCATTTTAATTATTGTACATAATAAAGATTTTTTTTTAATGTAATAAAATGATCGCAAAGTTTGAAAATTCGAATACGGTTTTGAAAAATTTTATGAATTTAAAATTTTTAATACCTATTGAGCATTTATAAACTTATTTCTGATGTTGAAATATATTTTTAAAACCTAAGAAATCTAAATACAAGATGCAATATAGAAAATAGTCACGATAACCTACGAAAATGATCAAATATCAAGTTTATTTGAAAATCCCTCTAGGGATTATTTTCATTTTAGGCTTAAAATCATCGGAAGATATCCCAGGAATGATTTTTAAAAAAAAATTCGCGAGGTGCAAGATCTTTTTATTTAAACTTGATCGGAGCGCGCCGTGCATAACAATCTTAAAATATAAATCGTAGAATATAGGATAAAATTGACTTTTAATCGCATTTTATGTAGTTTATTTTTTTACATACCAAATTAACTTAAAAATGTATTTTTTTAATTGATTAAAGCAGTTACTTATATATATATATATATATATATATATATATATATATATATATATATATATATATATGGGTCAATCCATGCCAAAACGCACACGGCTCTGCCCAAAAATGGTAAAGACTTAGAAAAACTTGTATAGGGTCAAAATTTAGGGTTTTTTTTTATGTAGAATCAATAGCTATGTGGCGCTTTTCAAAATTTTCATAATAGCGGTCCCAAAAACCCGATTTTCTGACCAGTTTTCCGAAAATTTTCCGATTAATCGTTCATAAAAATATAGAGAAAAGACGAAAATTGTGAGTAAAGGTCATTGTATATGTTTTCGGGTACGCTAAATCCGCATCCGCTGACCGTTTAACCTTATCACTGCAGGATTTGCTCTAACCTCAAAAAATACCTCAAAAACGCTCAAACAGGCATGATTATGGCTAGATAAAGGTTCGTGACGATGTATTTGTTCGTTTCAAGGGTCGCGTATTTCAAATCCAAGGTCCGTTCAGCTCGTTCAGTCCAAAATTTGCCCCTAGCCTCAAAATATTTTTCAAAAACACTCAAATAGGCATGATTACGGCCAGATTAAGGATCGTCACCATAAATTTATACGTTTTCGAGATCGCTGATTTTAAGTCTAAGATCCGTTTCTTTTCGAACAGATCGCTGTTGCAATCCGTTAAAATTGGTAGCTCACATAGGCAAATCATTACGACCACTACCAGCTAGGCTTTGCAGACATTTCGGGCTTGCTTCTGCAGAGAATATGATTTGCAGTGGATGTAGGAAAATATCATATACTTGTAATGATACTCATAATGAAGACGTGAACCACAATTCCAACAATGATGATACTCATGATGAAAACGTGAATGACAATTTGAACAATACTTCTGTATCTAACAGTGCAAATGAAGATAGCCTAGAGAAGAATGTGCAATTAGATCTTGAAAATTCGACTTCTTCAAATGCTGAGGAAAACCTCCATGAAATCATCGAAGGTTTAAGAGAAAAATTTTCATCGTTGTCAGAGCACGATCCCGACAGGATAGCTATTCTAACCATACTGCCATCAAAATGGTCAATAGAGAAGATTTCTTCTCTATTCAATACTACGACTTACTCCATTAGAAAAGCTAAAGAATTAAAAGCCACGAATGGCTCTTTTTCTAGACCACCCCCAAAAATAGGTAAATCGCTGCCACAAACTACGGTTAATAGAGTGAAACAATTCTATGAATGTGATTCTAACAGCAGAATTCTCTCAGGATATAGAAATAAAAAATCTGTTGAGATTGATGAAGAAAAAGTCCTCAAACAGAAGAGACTGACATTGTTTAGCTTAAAAGAATTATATTTCAAATTCTGTGGAGAGCATCCAGATACTACTATAGGTCTTTCAAAGTTTTGCCAATTACGACCTCAAAATTGTGTTTTACCCGGAAGTAATGGTACTCATTTTTTTTGCGTATGTGTGATTCATGAGAATGTCAAGCTTTTGCTCGATGCCATCAATTTATCTGACCTGATGGCTAAATCGGAATTCCCATTAAAAAACTATACCGATTGTCTTAATCTCATGGTATGTCGTAACTCAAATAGAGAATGTTTTCTTAACGAATGCAAAAACTGCCCTAATTACGATAAGCTCAGATCCCAGCTTGAATCAGGTTTGGAAAAAGCAGACGTAAAGGATATAACTTTTAGTTCTTAGCATTCGACAGATAGAACAACTATGATTACATGAAGCACAACTACTGAAAATTTCCTCGAACTTCTTGGTCATCGATTAAAATCATTAAAACCTCATGATTATATTAACAAACAACAATCAGAATATTTTAAGCAATTGAAGGGAAGCTAAAAGCCAGGAGAAATTCTTGTGCTACCAGATTATTCAGAGAATTTTGCTTTTGTTGTTCAAAAAGCAGCTCAAGCTTTTCGCTATAATAATAATCAAGCCACAGTATATACTGTAGTTTATTATTATAGAGATGAAGGTGAATTAAAACATGGAAATATAATCGTGATTTCTGAATAAAATACTCATGACTCTGCAGCGGTGTATGTGTGTAATTCGATGATAATTGATTACCTAAAGAAACAACACCAAGTTACAAAGATTATCTACTTTTCTGATGGAGCAAAACAACATTTTAAAAATCGATTTAATATCCAAAATTTATGTAATCGTGAAAATGATTTTGGTATCAAAGCAGAATGGCATTTTTTCACGACGGCTCACGGAAAAGGCCCACATGATGGCCTTGGTGCAACTCTTAAAATATAAACTAGGAACGCAAGCCTCCAAGCATCAGCAATCAACAGCATTTTAACAGCTAAGTAGCTTTATGAGTGGGCATGCCATTCAATAAAAAATATAAAGTTCTTTTATTATTCAAAAGTAACACATAGCAACACTCAAAAAAGATTAAAAAGACGATTTGACGAGGCTCCTTCTGTCCCACAAATTTCAAGCAATCACTGTTTTATTCCACTACGAAACAAGAGTATTATTATCAGAAAATTTTCAAGTGATAAAAAGGAAGTTGTTGTAGAGATTTAAAGTATAACAGTCCATTTCTGGCCATGAACCTGCCCATTTGAGCGTTTGTCAGGTATTTTTTGAGGTTAAAAACAAATTTTTAGCTGATGGAACTAAACGGACTTCGGATTTGAAATGAGTGACCCCAAAAACGTATAAATATATGGTCACGATCCTTCATCTGGCCGTCATCATGCCCGCTGAGCATTTTTGAAGTACTTTTTGAGGTTAGCGACAAATTTTGGGCTTGCCGGGCTAAACGGGCCTTAGACTTAAAATCAGCGATCTTGAAAACGTATAAATTTATGGTGACGATTCTTAATCAGGCCGTAATCATGCCTATTTGAGCGTTTTTGAAAAATATTTTGAGGCTAGGGGCAAATTTTGGACTGAACGAGCTGAACGGACCTTGGATTTGAAATACGCGACCCTTGAAACGAACAAGTACATCGTCACGAACCTTTATCTAGCCATAATCATGCCTGTTTGAGCGTTTTTGAGGTATTTTTTGAGGTTAGAGCAAATCCTGCAGTGATAAGGTTAAGCGGTCAGCGGATTCGGATTCAGCGTACCCGATAACATATAAAATGACCTTTACTCACAATTTTCGTCTTTTCTCTATTTTTTTATGAACGATTAATCGGAAAATTTTCGGAAAACTGGTCAGAAAATCGGGGTTTTGGGACCGCCATTTTGAAAATTTTGAAAAGCGCCACATAGCTATTGATTCTACATAAAATAACCCTAAATTTTGACTCTATACAAGTTTTTCTAAGTCTTTACCATTTTTGGGCAGAGCCGTGTGCGTTTTGGCATGGATTGACCCATATATATATGTATCACCGCGTGGCCACTTTTGATCAAATGTGTATATATACATATATATATATATACACACATTTGATCAAAAGTGGCTACGCGGTGATGTTTGTTATATTTGGCATGCATAACCTCCGACAAATCATACCATCACGAGTAACCGCGGAAGCTTTGTCGAGCACGACCATATAAGAACCTCCCAGAATTTATGTTGATACAAGCGATCGCACGAAGATTTTCTCAAATGTGCGTATTTTGTCCGTAAACGAATACAATCATAAGTGATTTCCATGCGCGGCATCGCATTAGTTTCCTTCTTTCACGCTCACAGCGTACGTTTAATTATGCCGTCGCTTGTACGGCGCTTCTCGCATGCGCGTATAACCTACTCGATATCATGGTATTGCAGGCGACTGCGCGAAGCTTTATCTCATACGTGCTTATATCGCCCGTGAATTCATGCAGCCTCCAGTGGCCGAGACAAACTTTTACTCAGTCGTTCGTAGAATATCCGTAAACACACGCAGAAGTAAAGGTCTTGGTATATAATACTCGAACGCGCAGCGAGACGCACCGCGGACGCCTATGTAAAAGGTTTAAACGCCGTATGCGCGCGTTTTAAGCACCCGATCTTATTACATTGGGGCCGCGCGCGTTGCATTGCGCTGCGCACACGAGTATACTAAAGGTATTGGTATACTCTTTTGCGCAGCGCAACACAACGCGGGCGCCAATGTACACTGCGTTCAAACTTTTTCCATGGGCATCGGCGATGCGTCACGCTGCGCACTCGAGTATACCAAGACCTTTAGACCTTAATCAAATGCAAGCAAAGCTGCGCAATACTGCTTCTTATACGCGTATATAGCACCCATGAAATTTTGCCGCTGCAATTGGTCTTACGATTCTTTATCTCGCAAGCGCGAATGAGCTTTTCTATATCATGTCGTCGCGAGCGTCCGCGCGAAGTTTTCTCCAATACACGCGTATAAGTTTCATAAAATAGTGCAGCCGCTCAAACTTCCACAGGAAAAGGAAACACAATGCAAGCTCAGTTACAAGGCGATTATAATCAATATATATATATATATATATATATATATATATATATATATATATATATATATATATATATATATATATATATATATATATATATATTGGTGAGTTACATGTGAAAAAAAAATTGCATGCGATATTCTGGTGTAACGAGTATATATATAAGCAGACAGACAATAAGAAAAGCCCATGTTTTTGTTCTCTATTGCCCGCAGGTACAATATTAATTTGTAAGTGCAGTATATAGTAACCTTAAAACGCTCGTTTGGTTCGGTAAAAATGAAAGCGATTTAAATTTGTTTAGATCATTCAAATACTGTTACAGAATTTTTTACCGTACTACATAAGTGTCCTAGAATGATCGTGTACTGCACGGTAATACGAAACTTACATGAAGAAATCCATTAGGTCCTTCTTAGACAACATTGGGAAATAATTCACACGTGTTTTTTTCTTTTGTTAATTAATGGTTCAAATGGCACGTGATCTTTGTTAATAATCATTTAATTTAAAAAAGAAAAATACGTGTTAATTATTATTTTGACATTCTAGTTTATGCACCTAATGGCTTTTTTTCATAAAAGTTCCCGATTTATCAAAAAATTTTAAAATAATTAATATCAAATATGTATAATTAAGGTGATGCTAAAGCCATCTCTCACCGACAAATACGAGGAACTACTTTTCTCATTTAATTTTCAATTTTTAGAATATCTTTATGAAACGTTATTATCCTAATCAAAAACAAAAACTTTCCAGAGATATTTTCTCAAAATTGAAAATTTAATGAAATAAGTGGTTCCCCGAATTTGACGATGTTAGGTGTTTAGCATTACCTTAATACATCATAATTTATATTACAGTTTCGAAAGAAGAAATTATAAAGCTTAGTAAAATTCTGTGGGCTATTCATGATAATGTAGATCAGGTAAAGATATATATAAGCAATGTCACTTATAGATAATAATCGAGACTTCTTTGTTCTAGAATCAAGCTGATAAATCCATGATCCATGGGGATGATGACACTGTGAGTAATAGTAATAATACTAATAATAATAATAATAATATAGCTTATTACGTAACAAAAAATAATAATAATGCCTGCATGCAATCTTATAATTTATTTTTACTTTGTATTTAGGTTGAAATAGTTATAGGTTGTGGCGTGTTCTTGAAGCAGTACGAGATTGATAACATTCTAACAACCTATAAGAAAGAGCCCAGGGAGATGGTGCGCAAAACAATTAAATTAATAATGGAAGAGAATGTCCTAAAAAGAAGTTCTCCAACGGGTAGAAACGGATGGAGTCCGATTCCTCAAAACATATTTGAAGGAGTTGAAAGTAGCTAAATTTTTTAAATTATATTTTATTTTTTCGTACAATAGAATAACGCAATGAGGTACTATTCTGATATTTTGTAGGATTTGTGAACGTGAACGCAGTGAAAAAAAGAATATAAGATATCCCATAAAAAATACAAAGAAGTTCTGACAGCATATTGCGCAACTCTCCGGGGTACTAAAAAGAAAATGATAGAAAAGAAATGTACACAGCCACCAGTAAGAAAAGTCAACAAATTAACCCAAGAAAAAAAAGAAAAGTTTACTCAAAAAGAAAATGAAAAAATTGAAGAAAGTCAAAAACGAGAAGACTTTAGTGAACATCTAGGAGAGAGTGAAGTAGTACAGCATGAGAAAGTGAAAGAGTTACAAAGAGATATAAATAAAACATTTATAGAAAAACAAAAGGAAACAATTTCGCAGAAAGGGGATTTGATTTACGTAAAAAGAATAAATATACATCAGAAAGAACTAGAAGATGGGATTGAAAAGCGATTGAGGAAAGAATTGCAGAAAAAAACAAGACTAGAATTAAAAGAAGAGCTCATAAAAGAATTAGAGGAAAAGTATAGGAAGGAAAATGAAGACAAATCCACACGATCTCATGAGGAAAAGCTCAGACTGGAAGAGAAAGAAAAGCTTGAAAAGGATCGAGAGGAAAATCTCAGACAAATAAAAGAATCCCAAGGCAGACATGAGCAAGAGGCAAAGCTAAGACAAGAAAGAGAAAAACAAGCTAAACTAGAACAACAGACAAGTCTCAGACAAGAGAAAGAAGAGAAAATTAGGCAAGAACGAGAAGAAAAGCTTAGACAGGAGAAGGAAGAGCACGCAAGGCAAGATCGAGAGGAAAATATTAGGCAAGAAAATGAAAAGAAGCCGCAAGACAAAAAGGAGAAACAAAAAACACGCACGAGGACAGAAAAGTTCGAACAGGAAAAAGAGCAAAAAGGGAAAGCAGGAAGACAGACAACTATGGAAGAAAAAAAGTTGTAAGTGGTAAAAGAAAACGCAAGTTTGATGAAGTTACCGATAAATCAATTAAGAAACACACGTAATTAAATGTATTTAAAAAATATGTTTAAAAAATGTTATAATTTTATGCAGTAGTTCAAAAATATATTTTAAAGTATAAAATTAAATAAAATGAATGATATTTGCTTGATATTAATATCGCAGAAAACATATTAAACGCGGATCATTCTGCATTACGAAAATAATTACCACAGAACTCGAAAAAAATTAACATTATTCAGTATAGTAGAAATAATGTCAATAAATGTTGTAATAATTATTTCCATAAAGTCAGAATATTAAGTATTGTATACGTTTCTTTATAACACGTGTATAAAAAAAGACCATTTTCGGCGCCTATAAAGTGGAGATAAAATAGAGTTTTCCGAGCTTCAGAAATAAAGTGGAGCAAAAATCGTCATTTTCGCCCCGGGGAATAATCATTTTCGCTCCACTTTATAGACGACACAAAATGGTCTTCTTTATGCACTTTTTATAACAAATACAGTGAACAACAAGGGGCGAATGGGCTTTCTCAGACTCGGGTGATGATTGGAGAACTCGTGTTCGTCACGGTCGCCGTAGGCGCTCGAGACTGCCACTCGTGCTCAAACATCATCCTCGCTTGGAAAATTCCATTTTCGCCCCTAGTTATACAATGTACTATTTATCATAAAATACATATATACTATACGACATTGAAAGGTTATTCATAAGTTCTAAGTCTACTGATCTATTTTCTAAATAAATTAAAAAAATTTTCGCCATATTGTCGATGTAAAATTTTGATTATTCTGTTGAAGTTTTTGTCATGTTTGTCTAAGCGGTCGCCGATTTCTTACCTTTTCATAAAGATATGCTGAAGTTCTTGTCAAATTTTACCAAAACTTCGCCAAATTCTTACGTTTCTTTAAAAGTTACTATGAAGTTTTGGTCAAGTTGTGCCAAACTTTCGCTAAATTTTCGCCGTTTTTTACAAGTCTCTGTGCAGATTTTCTAAAATTTTGTCATATTTTTGTTAAACTTTCACACTTTCCGACCAGCTGGTGGAAAGTGAGTACTCTACGCTCGCTGCTTATTTTATTTTACGCACGTTCATTCCGCCAATATAAATAAGAATAAAACTGACCTAAACTTGTTTTATGAAAATCAATATATGCGTTACAATAAATATAATGTGCACCACAGGTGTTAGGGACATTTTGACCTCGTGTATTTCTAGTATACTCATCTCAGGCATCTACGAACTCACATTCGGTAAAAAAGGCCCACTTCTCGCCCTTGGTACACAATATACTATTTTGTCATACTTGCACCGAAAGTATACTTTTTCATATATATATATAAATCAGGCGGAAAGTGGATCTCTTATTCCGATCTCGGGCTGAAAACCAAACCGAATAAATCAACCCTCCAACGGTAAAATAACGCACTTTACGCCCGCTTTATATATGTACGAAAAATCATCTTCAGGTGTCATTAGAGTAGTAATTCCCGATTATTGACAATATATGTATAGCCATTAACATAAAGAAGTTAAATATATATTAAATAAAACTTCTCTGATTACAAATAGTAACGGAGTCTTTTGAAATTTTTTCAAAGAGCATAGAAAACCGTTTTTATTAATAAATTAAATCTAGAAATTCTATTAATATTTGAAACCAAGACAGTTTAGACTCTTAAAAAAACTATACGATATTGAATTTATCAAGTTTGGCAACGTTCCTTTACAAATATTGATAAAGTTTTTCTGAAATATTATCTAAGTTTTACCAAACTTTCACTACATTTTTACCATTATCACAAGGTCTAATGAAGATTTTCTAAAGTTTTGCCAAACATTTAGCAACTTTCATCAAACTTGTTTATAAGTTCTGATAAAGTGTATTTAAAGTTTTGCCAAGCTTTCAAAAGGTTTTGCCTTTTCTTAGAAGTTATTCTGAACTTTTTCTAAAGTTTTGCCAAAACTTTCACTAAACTTTCATCAAAATTTTATCTGTTTTACAGTTTCTGATAAAGTGTTTTTAAAGTATTGCCAAAATTTCAAAAACTTTTGCCTTTTCTTAAAAGTTTTTATAAAGCTTATCTAAAGTTTCCCAAACTTTCGCAAAACTTTCAACAATCTGTACTATTTTTTTTACAAATTCTTAAGTTTTCCTAAAGTTTTGCCAAATTTTTTCCTAACTTTCTGTTAGCTTTCACTAAGTATTCACTATTTTTTACAAGGTTTGATGAAGTTTATTTGAAGTTTCTCCAAACGTTTGCCGAGCTTAGCCTTATATTTGAACAAGTTTGGAAAAGTCTCATTGGCCAAGTTGAGCATAAGTTTTGCCAAACTAAAACTTTAGCCAAACTTTGGCTAAACGTTTTTTTTTTACGCGGGTGCTGCTGTAACCTTTTTTATTGGTTATAACTTTGCCCTGGAACATCCATTTTCAACGAACAGAAAATCAAATTAAAAGTCTTTTCTTCTACTTTTATTATCTTTTCGGAAAAAGTTTTTTCCACTTTCGGGTGCATAGTTATTAACTGTACAGTAACCCCTTGTTTTTTGCTATATTCACGGAGAGAAAAAGATTGTAAGGATTAGTATACGTGTATAGTAATCGTTACTATGTTTTTCTCTTCGTGTATAAAAAATAACTAATTTACTAAAAAAACATGGTTACATGGGCAATTTTCATTGTTTAAACGTGTTTTTACGTGTACTAATGAATATTTGAACACATTATTAAAATTAATACACATGTATTAATGATAATGCTCAATTCGCAATCTGAATTTTAGTATACGTGCATTAATAAATATTCTAACACATTCTTAAATGTAATACTCATGTATCTGAACTTTAATATATGTATAATAAAATTCATGTACGTATTTGCAAAAAGACTTCCAACACATGTTATTAGAATTATCATATTTTGTTATTACGTTACGGAAACAATTGTATTTAAGAATTCCGATCACTGAGTAATATCGGTAATTTCTTTTTAGAATAAAAGATTTTACACACTTTTTTCGAAACAGTATATTGAATTAAACATAACACATTTAATACAGTACTGAATTAAAAAAGGTGCTTAAAAGCTTTTATTTATTTTAAAATAAGAATGGCCGGAATTACTTAATAACTGCAGGTATTCATCCGTTTTTCCTTACAACGATATAAAAACATTGCAAACCCTTTAAAAAATTATTATAATTTAAAGAAAATTTTACAAACTGTATTAGTTTAAACCTTTAGGGACGTAGGGGTCTTGGAGGACCCACACATTTTTTTTTTCGTTTTCGTTCGGAAGTGGACCATTTCCGATCGGGAAATGGGGGCCTAAATCATTTTTACAGCACAAATCTTAAGAAAACTTAAAAAATTGAAAATAATTTTACTGCAGAAATTCTTTTGTTAAAGGACAAAACCCATTTCTGTATGATTTTCCAAAGTTTTCTTTTCAATTTTTTTAGGGTTAAGGATTTATTGTTTGTCTATTGACTAATGTAAATTGTCAAATATGATTTTCCTCTATATGTAAAATAAATCGAACGTAGCAAATGTTAATTGGATTTCGGTGGATTTGACTTTAACTTTTCTGGATTGAGTTTAAATAAATTAGAATATATAATGTGATTTTATTACAAAAAACGAAGTATAAAATTTTTTTTAAAGTGATATTACAATAAATTAAATAAAGAATTTTTTGTATGGTTACGAGGCTAAAGCTTTGGATCTTTATGCGAAGAAAGCTATTATTCTAATGCAAATAGATTAACGAAATCATTTAATCGAGTTGCTAAATTGAAGACGGTGGGATTAAACGATTTTGTCCGGCGTTTCACTCCAGCACTATTTTTGTTGCCATCTGTCGGATTAATTTTTACGAGGATTCTGAAATACATAAAAAATTTGTTAAATTATTGAAATTCTTGTTATACGGAGTATTTAAATAGTAATTTATCAAATATGCTTATAAAAAGAAACTCCGAAGATATAATCACTACTTGATTAATTTTCTATCTCCGTTTTTACAAAGTTAAAATTATAAGAATTTATATAGCTTTTTATATTAAACTTACTGAAAATTATTATATGTTTAATATTAATTTGTTTGTACCTAAATTGGCCATTTTCAATACAGTATGTAAATTATATAAATTAAAAATATGAAAAAATAATTATTTTTCAATTATTTAGGCAGTAGAAATTCTTTGTTAAGTATGTATATCAATTTGAAACTAATTTAATGAACATTACTTAAAATAATAACAACTAAATTCAACTAGCGCAGATCATTTATTGAGTAATGAATATTATGTCTAGAAAAAGAATACTTGTATCTTTTTTTTTATTGGTGTAATCATACTTATATATAAATAAAAATGTTTACAAATTAATTAATTTGCTATACTTTATAATAACAAGCTATAAAGGTTACATTATAAAGTGTAACAAAATTTGTTTAATGAAATCGACTATTTATTTACAACTATCGTAATTTCAAAATTATTTTGCAGTATTAAAGGATATATCAAAGGAATAAATTAAATTCTAATGCCGCAATTGCATTATACAAAAAAAAGAGATAATCAAGTGATTGAATTTTTATTGTGTAATTAGCTTTAGAATTAAAAAAATAAGTATATTTTAGAAAATGCTGAGAAAACCGAGAAAAGTATATATTCGAAGATAAAAGTCTAGGATAGAGTTGACTTACATATATTAATATTTTGATTAATTTACTTTGAATAAATTCTAGGGTTATGGAACGTAATTACTATTCCTTCCAAAGCATGAACACAAAATATTATAATCTTTTTTTCGATTATAACTGTACAAGTTGAATTTTCGTCGTAAAGAGATTTTCATGTAAAATAATTTTTATTTATTAAAGGTTATATTAATCTACAAAAATCTAATAAAAAAATGTTTTTGGACTTTCGTATATAAAATATTGGTGCATATTAAAACTAAATACAGAAAATTTAATAATTATTTGTTATATTATCAAACTAAAAAGGAGAAAACTAAAAATAATTAAACTTTTTATACTCTTTTGCTATTTATAACTTTTTTGCAAATTTTTTGACAAAATCATTTTAATAATATCATTATTTATAAAAATATGAAAGCCGTAAAGTATACAATATAATCAGATTCGATATTTTTTTATCTATTTCAGTGCTGATGGCGAGAATCTTTAGCATGGGAAATTTTTAAAGGAATTTTGGTAAACGTATGTTACATCAAAATTCTAGGGCACATGCAAAATGCATCTATTTTTTCTTAAATGCAACATGCTTCTTAGTAAACTTTATGTATATACAATTGTGTATCAACTGTAATTAAATGTAAATAAATACTCTAATGACGAGGACTGGGTATTCACTTTCTACACTGCAATTGTTTAGTAAATCTGAATCCGATACTCCAACCTAAACAAACAAAATCATTCAGAATTAATGTTGAAAATAAATAGTTTTCGTAAAAAGGGTGTAAATATTTATTCCTGTGTTGCAAACATTATTTTTGGAAATAGTGGGCGTGAAATCGCAATTTTAAGAATTTATGAAATTTATGTTTTATGTACTTAAAAAGAAAATCAATTTAAATAAAACTTTACTAGAATAATTTTAACATTAGAATGTAAAAACTATAATTTATTTTAAATAAGTTTTCTAAAATTATTTATTATTATTATTAATTATTTTTATAACGGATGAAAATAAATTAATCAAATACTTTTTTGTGTGTATATATATTGAAGACACGTTAATGAATATGCTACGCAATGCAAACGCACAAGGAGAGAGAAGCAAAATCTTGTGACGTATATAGAATTTAACATTGCTCTTTGTGTTGCGTTTTGTACGCTTCAAAGAAATAGGTTATGTTTAACATATCACAAATGACGTATATATATTTTAATATTGCTCTTTGTGTTGCGCTTATGTACTCTTCAAAGAAATAGGTTATGTTTGCTTTCTGTTTGTTCTTAAACCTTCACAGTTCATGAACTGTGCACATTCTCACGTGCACATCAAGAATTAAAAAAATTTGACAAACGTTCGCGACAATACAAAATGGCTTCAAGAGCACGTCTAGATTTGAGTTTAAAAAATCTTTTTTTGCCATATACAATATTTTAAAACATTCTTAATAGTATTAAATGAAAGGAATTAATGATTTACCGTCTAACTTATCCTTGTTGTAGCACGAAATTTGTTTACAGTATAAAGCTCAAGTAGATTTCATCTTTAAAAGCACTGCTTCAGCTCATCGCGGTTTTCAGGCTGCCCGTCACGCGGTTAACTACCGGGCCGTATCAAACGGCAAAATACCAGTCGGGCCCCGGTCGTGAGCTGCAATTTGAAGAGACTTCTTCTTCTACTTCGTCTTTGTCCGATTATTATGAGCTATAGTGAGGCTCGGTTTGTAATATTCGATTACAGTTTCACTCGCAACACATTTGAGCCGTTTCTCCACGTTTCTTCATGCGACATGCGGACGGGCGGAAGCGGAAAGAAGTAAGCGCGTCCATCTTGCTCAACACTTTTGATTCTGCGCTGTTGCGCTGAGCGCCGATTGGTATGTGGAGTCGCATGAAGATTTGAAACGCTTGAGGAAGGTGATCATATCGAAGCGCGAACCGTGCAGCAACTAAACTATTTCGAGTTCGAATCCAACTTTCCTTAATTTTTCTTTCTTTTTATAATGAAAATATTAAAGTTGTAGAATAAATAATTGAACTGAATGATAACTCATAAAATTTTATTTTGTGTAAATATAAATATTCACAAAAACAATAATACGTAATACAGTTTATATATCATTATTTCATTCTTTGTCTAAATTTATTTATTTACTTATTTATAAAATAAGTATTCCCAGGTAAAAATATTTTATTAATTTTATATAAAAAAAGTATAAAGTAAATTATATATATTATCTATAAACAATTTATAAACAAATGGTTATATAAATACTTTATATAATGTTTATATAAAAAAATATTCTATATAAATTTTATATATTTTATATAAATTTTATATATTTTATATAAATTTTATATATTTTATATAAATTTTATATATTTTATATAAATTTTATATATTTTATATAAATTTTATATATTTTATATAAATTTTATATATTTTATATAAATTTTATATATTTTATATAAATTTTATATATTTTATATAAAATTTATATAAATGAGATACAATATTAATGAATTACATACAGTCAAGCTCGTTTAGCCCGCTTATTTTATTCACGATTTTTTAGTTCGTATGAGCCTGTTTCAAGGTGGCTTCTGCAAAACGCTGTCATGCTGATACCTTTTTTAAAATATTTAGATTCAACTAATTAAATTAAATGATAAATGATGTTTTATAAGAAGCATAAGAAATCATAAAATATAATCTGTATTTGTATTTGTATATATTTTATTAAGCTATTTATAACATATTTATTTCTTTTCATACATATTAGCAGGTAAGTATAAATAATTTTTTATTCGCATGATTTTTCCTCTAACCATATCTACAGGGACTATAGAAATACAATATGTTTCGCGAAATGGGATTAAATAATCAGAAAAATCAATTCTTAAACTTGGAATAGTAATCTTCAATGACTGATTGTCGTATACAAATTTTCGAATAACTGCATATAAAGTGTTAGATATTAATAAATAATATAAAATACATCCAAAAGAATCATCGCTTAAAAAGACATAATAATTGTTTCTTTTTTTTGTCTACTGTTTGATTGTGAAGTAAATATAGTCGAATCTCTTTTTATTTTTAGGAATACTTTGATATGTTCTAAATTAGTATTATTTAATAAACAAAATTTTAGTATATCACGTAATTCATTTTGAAGTATAGCTTGTCCATGAGATTTTCCAAATGGTTCGTATACTGAATTAGAGTTTACATTTGCAATTCCTAGCTTATGTTTTAATATTTGATGAGCATTTAAAATTTTAAGGGTATTTGCTATTTCCATATCTAGTTTGTTACATCCATGAACTGTCCTTTTTATATAACCAATTGCGGCTTCAAATGGAAAAGCTGACCAAGATGATAGAAGCCCCCATAAAAGAACATTGCGTGCGATATGTGTAAGTTGGTGCACATTAAACCAGCATTTTTCCAGTCCGTAAAGTTGTTCTACTTGAATAACAAATATATATTTAACAAACTGTCAGCAATTTCAATTTCACGGACGTGAATTTTACTTTGTAATAACAATCTTGTTGCGTATACTAATAACAAATAGTGATCATAATATCTTTTAGGAAGTTTGCCTTTTAACAAAATAGGAAAATAATTTATAAGACTTTCTCTTAATTCGGAAGCTTTCCAGTATTTGATATATTTTAGTAGTCTAGGTGTTCGAGTTACAAAATCTGGAGGATGAATTTCTTTTAAATCTGCGACGAGTTGATCGCGAAGCGGTTTTTTTACATAAAAATGACGATCATGGTATTTAGTATTGAACCACAAAATAAATAGCATACGTGACACGCCAAGTAGAATAGAGTGCATATACTCTGGGACGAACGACTCAGCTATATAAAAAAATGGAATTAAAGCAGTAACCGACGGACCTTTAACTCCTTTGACGTGTTGCACATTTTGATCGATAGCTGATCGCGCTTGTAAAAACATTCTCTCTTTTGTGCGAAGTACCGGTGGATTACCATCTGAAGGTGCGGGATATACTCTGTTAAATCCAGAGCCTGTTTCACACATCTGACCTTCATGTTCACAAGATGTGCACCCACATTCACCGTTGTGTAGCATTGTGTTTTGCGCCGCAACTCTGGCTGGAGTATCTAAGGTGGCGACAGGAGCAATAACGATACTGTGTATACTGTTTTTTGTTTTTCATCATACCAGTCGATACCTTCGTCACATAAGTTCTGCAAGGACTGTACAAAAGGCCACAAAAATGCCTTACAAAATATTTACAGTTAATTTTTTTTTTTTCATTTTTCATTTATCTATGGTCTTTGCATTTATTATTTTCATTAATTATCTTTGAAAAGTTGCTTACGCAGAAAATCATTACATAGTTTGTTATGATATCTATTATTGTTTTTTAAGTTAACTCAAACTTGTATTATGCATTAAATGATGACTTTTAATTTATTTCATATTGGAATTCTTACGATACACATTGTAAAAAAGTAGCGATATTTATTGCTGCAGTTACGATGTTGTTTTCTCGGTGTGCATTACTCAGATTAACAGTGCACTGGATTTCACAGTGCGCGAGTTCACAGTGCGCGGGGTTTGACAATACATTAAATGCGCTTGGATAACAAAAAACATATATTTAAATAAAAAAAAAATCTTTATTTTTTAAAGAGACTGCAGTGTCTTAGAAAAATTACGACACCTAATTTTACAAGTATAACACCAACGGTGCCTGTAAAGATAATAACTACCACTGCAAATATGAATATGAATGATACAAGACGTTCTTATAAAATGTCTATGACTGACAACGTCAAAGGAAATTTAACTAATGTTTCAAAAAAAAAAATACGGAAAGTACTAGGCGCTCTTATAACATGCCTGTATTCGACGAAGAAAATAGTACGGATGATGATTGTCGAACTAGTGGGACGAAAGAAAGTTTTGAAGAGGTTGGTAAAACGCTTTTATGATAATAAATTTGAACTGGTAAAACTTAAATAATGTATAACCAAATATACCTTATCGCAATCTCCTTTACATTCACCCTGGGGATCATTAAATCCCCACCATTGTCTCCTTTGAAATCATTGAAATCGAATTGGAAAAGAAGCTTATTTGCTGACTCCGATGAATGTATATATACGATGATGCAGAACATTTCCCTACAAGTCCGAAGGTGATAATGAATTTTATATTATATGTTAAAATATATGTTTTAATCTCATTAATGCAAAAATGTTAAGGATTCATTCAACATAATTAAATATCTGAATTTATAAAAAAAATAAATTAAAATGTTAACAATATAGTATATTGTGCAACTAGTGCGCGAAGCAGGTGATTTTTGAACGAGTGGGAAGTTTGTCGCCCGAGCGCAGCGACTGCGACAATTACACGAGTTCGAAAATTACCTGAGCGCACGTGTTGCACATACTATTTTTTTAAACGAGTGTGAGAAGGTCAATCGCGTGGGTGTACATATAAAATATGAATATTTCAAATAGTAAATCTATAAAATGTGAAAATTAAAAAATAGTACACATGTATTGTTACGGAGTAACATGAAAAAATTTATATTATAATGTTTATAGTTGAAAGGGTTTAACGCCTTATCGCCATTCAATGCTCTATTCTTTACAAAACCGATTATTATTCGTTTCGGTAATTGACCGAGTATAACAATATCTATTGGTTCCCCTAGAATCCCTCCTCTCATAGTCATAAATTTTACTTCCACCCTAGTCAGAGGATACTTCGCCGTTGCCTTTGATAATGCTTTCGCATGAGCTAACAAAATATTTCGACAACAACTGGATTTATTTTTGCTCATCGAACAAGTAAAGTAGCCAAAATTATGCTCACTGAATGTGTATTACTAGTAGTTTCCATTGAACAAAAGACGCATTCTCTTGAACGCATCAGTTCTATTCGAAGTTTTACACCATTAATGAAATATTTTTCATTTTTAAATACATCACAATGTATATTAGGGTGGGCCGGAAAGACGTTTTTTTTCGAAAATCGGAACGTAATAGTGCGCAAAAGTTACGTCTCCTCATTACACATTCAACGCACAAACGGATTTTTTCTAATGTCATCGTTTGACCATCGCGCATTGAAGTTGAAGTTTCGTAAATATAAGATAATAAAAGGTAAAAACGGATAAATGACAATATATTTCATATCGTTATAATATTCAATCTTGTCTACAGTATTTTTTCGTACAATTGTACCTAAATTTTCCTTAATGAACACATGTATAATCTACACCAAAATTTTAATTGCATCAAAGTTCCCCCCACTGCGCTCCATCGCGTTTCAATATTTGCGCGATCGCTTCGTCAGCCACCACCGTGAGCTACCATGTGTCGCCACTAAGGTGCGAGCTATCCATTTTTCTGCCAACGCGATCAGAGTAACGCATGAGCAGGTACATATACAAGTTATACAAGTCTACTGGGCGCGGTGACGGTCATTCTGTTCTGTGAAGTCCACGGGTTCCCCGTATCGTACTCACTTGACTACATTCCACTGGCTTCGACACGTTACTACTACGGGTCTCCCACTGTTGAAAGTCAGACTAATAGTTTGTAAAATTGAGCAATGAAAACATCAAGTTAATGCTTAACAAGGCGAGATTTTAGATATTCTTTTTTCGGAGATCCAAGAGATTTACCTCATTTTACATTCCCCACATATGAGGATATTTTAAAATGTTTTTTTGAAGAAAGATATTACTTAGTTCCAAAGCTGAACTACGCTACAGTAAACTTTTCAATTATTGATAATAATATTATGATAAAAGTTAACGCCTATTATAATAAAATGTACATTCTAACTGTGACGGAAACTAGAATTAAAAAACTTCAGAAAATCACATTTGAGGGATAAAAATAAAGAATCTTACAAAACCAAGATTGAAGAGTTTAAACTAAAAGCCGCTCGATTGTTTGACATTACGTTTTGCAAGTGTCCTACGCCACTTAACTAATAGACAACTATGATTGTAAACAACCAAAAATAGACCGACGCATGTCTGAAAAATTGAGAAAAAGTATCCAGCGAAAAGATAAAAGTCGCATTCCATTTATCGGTGCAATCTCAGATCATATGGAGACAGTTGACAATGGAATCTCAACAGAAGAGTCACAGTCACAAGACTATGAAGTTGAAAATGATACGCCACCTTTTATGTTCATGCGAAGTCGTTCAAATCCGGCGTCTACGTCAACATTGCAGATGAGGCTTGCTTTCACGAAAACAACATTACTTTGCGACAGATTTCGGATTTCAAAGAGAGCAGCAGCTGTTATAGCCTCGTTTGTTTTACAAGACTATAAAGTCTCATTGACAGAAACAAAATTCAAAGAGAGAGAAAAAATACGATCTAGCTTACAAAGTAATCTAGCAAACGTTCGCGGCTTATATTTTGGTGGACGGAAAGATGACACTGCTGTCAGAAATGAGGTGAATTCTAAGCGTTGACGTTTTTTTTTTAATTAGTTTCCCAATCTGGTTCTGCAAAACACATAAGCGAAGCTATCATTTGAAAACTGGAAGAAATTAATATTTCTCTCGAAGAATTGGATGTTGTTGGATGTGACGGTACGGCAACTAACACTGGTTGGAAAAATGATATAACTCGCAACTTGAAAGTGCATTTAAAATTACCTCTTCAGTAGGTTGCGTGATTGTTGCACTTTAACGAATTACCATTTAGGCACCTCTTTGTACATCTTGATGGAGTGACTTCTGGATCAAAATCATTTTCTGGTTCTATTGGAAAATCTCTCCAAAATTGTTATAAATTACCAATCGCTGATTTTGAGACTATTGATTGGGATATTCCGAGCATAGAAAAAGATGATCTTAGTAAAGATCAAAGATATCTTCTAAATATTTGTTCAACAATTCAATCTGGAGATGTTCACCTGATTTAGCTGCTTCGTAACCAGGGTCATTGTGTCATTCTCGGTGGTTCACTACCGCAAATAACATTTTTAGATTGTACGTATCTACTATAAATTTTTTCCTCGACCTACTTGGGCATCAAAATAAGCTTCATAAGGAGATATTATGAATATGATTTCTTAAAGTATAATGTCACGCTCAACGTTCCATACTCGAATGGTATATTTATACCGAGATGATCTCTTATAATGATTTCTATCGTTTCAAATTCTAAGCGTTGTAGTGGAATATATGTTAAGTAAGAAAGTTCTTTAATTTTGTTTGTACTGTACATAAAATTCTCTGTATTAAGCGAAACGCAACGAAGCTAAGGTGATTGAATATCGCCGCTAATGTAGGGTCCACATACATCTGAGTATATAAATATCATAGATGGTAAAGCATTATTTATCGATGCTGGAAAATTAATAGTATATAATGTACATTCTCTTTACAAATTTTAGTCATTTTTACAAATACTCCAAATGTTTTTTCAAACTTTATGGGGTTATATCCCCCTTATGCTCTAAAAAACAATATTTCCTTTATTATCAATGTCTGAATAATGTCTATGTACCGTTTAGTATTAAAATGAGTAAAATGCCTCCACATACGTTATTTTAATGTTTAATTAAATCTTTCAACTATAGCAGCTTTTACATCTGGACTACGTACTACTCGATGTGTAATATTTCTGCCCGACCGAACTTACTTAAAACATCTATTACGATAAGGATACAGGAATAATTGTCATTATACGTTTTTAAAGATCTGAGATCAACAAGATAAGCTTCCCAAACATCGTCAATATTAGAAACATCATAATTTCGTCGTGGATATTTTATTCGACGAGGTTTATGTAACGTACAAGCGTCTTGAGTTTCTAGCCAGTCTATCACTTTACTTCGGAGTATTTTGTTTTCTTTCACTGCTTTTAGACCACGAATAATCTTATCGATTCCCTAAAATGAAGAAGGTTGATTAGGATCATAGTAAAATTTGTTCAGTATACTCTCCATTATCATATTAAACTCGTTTTTTTCTAATTGTTGCATTTAATTCATCAGTGCTATAATAATTATCACTTGTTTCTTCTATTTCAGAACTAGGAGTGTTCACAGTATCGTTTAGACGAGTAGAAATGTTATTAAATTTCTTTCCATAAACCTACAGCATCCCATTGTACATTAATAAACATTTACGTCTTTGAATGATTACTTTGATAGATATATTAATCTTAAATTTGAATTACTGAAAAAAATTATAGTTTTTTATATGGAAACGACACTTACAATTAAACTCGATTTGTTTTAATCAGATCTATGTAACCTTATTATAATAAATATAGATGTTATTATAAAATAATAATATTGATTAACATAATTTTTAATCAGTTTCTGAATACGAGGAGGAGAAGAATTTTGAGAGACTGATGGTGAATGAAGCTATAAAAATCGAGTAGCTGAAAAATCAAATTTCTGAGCAGGGTACATCAACATCTCGACAAGCTGATAAACGAGATAACGAAAAAAATCAAAGTGTTAAGGGGTTATATCCCCCTTATGCTCTAAAAAACAAGGCTTTGTTAATTATTTTTTTTAAAGGATATTTGAGATTAAAGGTATACAAATAAAATAGCATTGGATTAAGCAATTCTTGAAGAGGAGAAAAAAGAATTTTATTGATATTTTTTTTTACAAAATGGCGGCTGTGCAGTGATTACCGTGAACCGCTTTTTCAAAAAGGTCTTCCGCGGCGAGCAGTACAAGTCTCGTCCAACTCCACCTATAACAAAAAAAAATTTTTCTATTATCTACATGAGTTTTGCTAGTGAAGTACACATGATTATATTATTAGAATTTTTTTTTCGCGAAATGGCGATTGTTTTAACAAAAAATCGTGTTTTTGTCGAAAAAAATCGACTTAAATTGTTTATAACTTTTTTTCTTGTTTTCCTTCCAGGGCCTTCATTTCCTCTTCTTCTTTTTTTTTGCCTGATGTAATGCTGCGCCTGGCCTCTTTCGCGATATCGGACATACGATGCTCAGCGGTTTTGACGCGATTGGCGTCCGTTTCCACGCAAAACTCGTACATGTTTGGTCCAACAGTCAACCCAAGAGCATCGTAAACGGCAAACAGACCCGAGAAGCTGCCATTGAAGATAATAACGGTTACGTCAGTCGCAATGTCAACTATAGTCTTACCGCTTGACACCGTCTTTGGAGCAATTGACCACACTGCAGCATTAAACGACTCGTTATTGTTCTGAGTATACGCACCCAAGCAGCGTGACAGAAGGTTGTCGGAGCTGAGTTCATTATAAATGGGTTTTATTGCGTTAAAAACATCCTCATGCATTGGACTCTTGTGCTCGTACGTTGCAAGTGTACCAAGCGATGTACTGCGCTGCCAAGAACACCAAGAGTCTACTCCGACGGGACACTTCTCGTGCTGTGTATTCTCCTTCGTCGACATTTTATGAAGTAACGTTGCCCAAATTTCATTCCGCATTTTTTCAACTGAATCGTAGTTTCTCCTAATAGCAAGTCCGTAATAAATAGAAAGTTCATCAATTAACTTTCCGGTCAACTTTCCTCGGCCGCCAAGACCTTTCGTTGTTTTTTTCAAATTGCGCAGACGCGTTCCCATGCGCTTCTGAACGTGTTCAACACATTCTTTTTTTTCGACGATGAAATCTTTATAAGGTTTTGAGTCGACTATACCTTTATATGTTTTTGAATCGCCGTCGCCGATATATTTCAAATATTTGATATTATAAAGTTTTTCTGAGCGTTTGAACATTTCTATAACTGCGTAGATCTCCATTTTCCCGGCACTACCTTCATGGTTGGCATCAAAGTTCTGTTTGTGTGAAGGGTATACCTCTTCGTATTCAGCAGTACCTTCTTTTTTTGCCAATATTCACACACTTTACAGTACTTAGATTTTACACACACATCCAATACCTTGCCAGTGTACCAACCAATCAAAGTCACCAATCCGAACAAAGACGTAAATCCTCTCTTCCCCAAGATCCATCGCCTGACACCGTGAGATCTTCTTTTTCACCTCGTTCGATAGAAATTTCATTTTCTTTAATCGCTGATTTTTTCAGAGATATAATTCGAACAGATGAAGTAGCAGTAGCGATATTAGATATGATCTTACTGTAAGTTGTTTGAAAAACAGGCTTTGCAAGATCCATCATAGAGCAGAACTTTTTTATACCGTTGATGCCTATGCTTATGATGCGCATAGCTAAAATAATACGGCAGTTGATCTCATAAGCACGACCATTTATTACAGGGCAGCTGTTAATATCAGCATCACCACAGTTCGAACAAGACACAATAATTTTGAAGCCTAGTCCACGCTTGTTCGACTCTAAAAACCGCACGTCACCATTACATTTTTTGCACAGGGCAAGTGTGAGTAAACACGTGCTGTAAAGACGCTGTAACCGTCGTAATGTCATGTAGCGACCTCTATAATTCAAATTTAAAACACGATATCGATCGTAGGTAACTTCTACTGATTTCCAAAGCCGCGAAATTCAAAAAAGCGAGCATCGCTAAAATAAGCGAAAATTGTTATTTTGGAGCATCAAAGCTGTTTGGAAAAAATTGATTTAAAAAAATTTTGAGTTTAAATCGGTACTTGGGCGTTGTAGATTTTAAATCTAGGATTGTTTTGGCAAGATTTAAGCCAATAAAAAAAATGGAAAAAAAGAAAAACATTTGGGGGATATAACCTCTTAAATGTTCTTTTATACATGATAAATTATTGATTTGATTTATTATTTCTTGTACATTATTATAAATACTATGCAAATTATAATTCTGGTGAATTTTATCTGATTCTATTTTATCAATATTCATTTCATGAGATTCAATATTTTTTCCCCAAAAATTTTGAGGGATTACACGTAAATAATATTTTAAATTTTCATCTTCTTTCTACAATCTTTGAAGCGGTCATTTGAATATAATTTTCTTTGAGGTTGCGTAAAATATGTAAGAAAGTTTCCGGAATCTGAATTTTAACCAATGCAACCTTCCATTCGCCTTGTAATTGCATCTGATACGGTAAACGTACGAGTACCGTAAAATGCGAGTGTATATTTTTCGGAAAATATTTTTTGCTATTGTTACTATCTAATATAATGTAAAGTTCGTCCCGCATCTTATATATTTTTTAGTTCACTAGCAGGAATCTAAGTATTACATTTTTCAGAGTATCCTACCCATCTAACAAGATATTTCTTGTTACGATCTCTTCCTTCACTATGATAAAAGTATCTTTTGTTAAATCTTTTCGAACTCGGGATAATTCCTGCTTATAAAATATACCATCGATTTCATATCCTGTCAAATCTTTCAGCATATGGTTTTCGCGATTTGGATATACGATCACTTAAAAAATCTCTTCTGTATAACTAACTTCATATGTTTTCTCAAAGACGTTTTTAGCAGTACTGATTCGAACGAGATCACCGACTCTGTATTTAGGCTTTTTTTACGCGTAAAGTATGGGCCATATCTATGTTCTAAATTTGCACGTGCCACGTATGCATTTTTTAAATTTACTTTACTAGGCGTTATTTTTATACTGGAATGTTGACTATTATTGTAAGAATTTATCAATGTCTGAATAATGTCTATGTACCGTTTAGTATTAAAATGAGTAAAATGCCTCCACATACGTTATTTTATTGTTCAATTAAATCTTTCAACTACAGCAGCTTTTACATCTGGACTACGTACTACTCGATATCTTATATCATTCTATTTCAATAATTTTTGAAATTGTGATCCAATAAAATCTTTTCCTTTGTCTGATTATAAGGTAACAGGAACACGATTATTACTTCTAGAAAGGATTCGATGAAATGCAAGCGAAACGTTTGTACAAGTCTTATCGTCTAATATTTCTGCCCGACCGAACTTATTTAAAACATCTATTACGATAAGGATACAGGAATAATTGTCATTATACGTTTTTAAAGATCTGAGATCAACAAGATTAGCTTCCCAAACATCGTCAATATTAGAAACATTATAATTTCGTCGTGGATATTTTATTCGACGAGGTTTATGTAACGTACAAGCGTCTTGAGTTTCTAGCCAGTCTATCACTTTACTTCGCAGTATTTTGTTTTCTTCAACTGCTTTTAGACCACGAATAATCTTATCGATTCCCTAAAATGAAGAAGGTTGATTAGGATCATAGTAAAATTTGTTCTGTATACTCTCCATTATCATATTAAATTGAGAGTAGACCAACGATTAGATCAATTTTTTCCTTTTGGAGTTTCAATATATATATAGATATATATATATATATATATATATATATATATATATATATATATATATATATATATATATATATATATATATATATATATATATATATATATATATATATATATATATATATATATATGTGTAAAAGTTGTGATGAAGAGTGTAAAAAGATACAGGTATAATTTAAATATTACGTTCTAAATTGAAATGACATTCATTTATAACAATTTAGAACGTAATATTTAAATTATACCTGTATTTTTTTACACTCTTCATCACAATTTTTATACCTAAAAGGGAACGAAATTTTATTGCACTTATACCACCGCTTTGCATACACAGAAGCACAAGTTTTGATCAAATTTGATTGTTAAAGTGGAGTTATTTTTTCGTTTACAAAGGATCGGATCCATGCATAGTTAATTAAATTTTTGGTGCTATAATTGAGCGTTATACCTTTTATCTTAAAGACTTCGACCTCGCTTCTATCAGGCATTTTTACAATATAAGCGTAAAATTTTGGACCTATACCTTAAACCTCTAAAACTCCTAAAACTACCTTTACCATAACATTCTAACTCATCTGTCAGATCACCCAGTAAGCTACCGGCGGGAGGTTCATATTCCCCAGGTACTTGTCTAGAAATATAGATGCATGAGTCAGTATCATGGTAAATAATACGCTCATTCAATTTATCCAAATATGAATATAATTTAAGACGTGCCTGAGCTGTTGTGCATGCTGCTATAATAACATTAGTTATGCTTGATTGTTCAACATTCTCGTTATTGTAAAGCCATGAAACATAAATGCTTGAATTATTTATTGGAAGTATTCCAACGGCAACATTTCTGGACTAGTGAGTAAATCTATAAAACGATTTCGAGTCTTTACAACTTCGGTGTTAGTTAAATTTCCTCGTTGACTGAATTTTCACCAAAAAGTGTTTAACATTAATTTTGCAAGCGAACGAAGGCCAGCGTTTTTTCTATTTTATCGTAATCTAATAATACATTTTCGGCCTTGTGAAAATCATGAATATATTTTTGCTTCATTTTTCCATCAATGTATTCCATAGGCCAACCCGATGACTCTACTTTTATGTTTAGGAAAGTATTTATAAGTTTTACAAACAATCCGCCTTCATCTGTTTTTCAGATATACTGCGTTACAATATACTGCCAAATGTCATATACTTCTAAAATTTGATATCCTCTTTCAACGGATTTTTTTAATTCATCGGATATACACGTACCCTCAAACGCGCGTTTCTGGTTTGTTTCGTGTACACAGTATCCATTGTATTTTAATTCTGTACACGTTCTACATAATGCAAAAAGTAATCGTCCGTGGCAAGACTTTACATTTAACTATTCCTTCTACTTCAGTAATATGATTATTATTTCCTATTATTTTTTTACACTACTAACCAACAAAAACTTTTGGATGACCAACAGGGAACTCGCAATACTTATTAATAAAAGAGTTGATAGAGAGAACAAACATCAGTATATTTAATTTTATCACACTCTTGAGTTTCATACAGTTTTGCTATATTTTCAGTCTGCCCGCTGTAAGTCTCTAGGATTTAATGGGTTGAAAGAATAAGTTTCATGGTTTTTTAAAAACCTTTCAATTTCCAGGTTATTTTCTATTTCGTAAACAAATAACCTCTGTTCTTATAAAACGATCATCCATCGAGTTGTGAGAATGTAATTTTTTATCGCGATTAATATAAAAACATCGTGGGCACCTATGTCAAAAGCACATATGGAATATCCATCTACTATCAGTCCTACCTGAATTTTAAATTCACAATCATTTTCAGCATGTTGAATAAGGCGCTTTCGTTGAATCTCTTCCCATAAAAGCGATTCGATCGCTCTTAGCCATTGATTATTACTCATTCGATATCCTTGTGGAGACAAAATACATATCGACCATGGTTTTCAAAAATTTCTTCGGTAAAACTTTCATGCATGCGAAAGCAATTATTACACACTCTAAAAAAGAGTCCACATTACCCACAGTCATTATAAATTTACGAAATTTCAAACAGGCACGTCTTAATGTATCCACATCCAATTTACAGCAGGATATTATTCCATTTGCAAATATAAAAAAATAATTACTATTTTTTGATTGTTCATACCATTTGAGAAATTTTGTACGATTTTCTACAGACATAGTACCTGTAGAATAATATTTTAGATCTGGTAAAGGCCCTTCATAAGATTGGTGATGAAGGGTATTAAACAAGTAAGGGAACACACCTTTACAGATATCAGGTAAATCAAAAGCTGCAGGCAGCGAGCTTAATGGCATCTGCAAATAATTTAAGCTATCTATAAAACACGTAAGACCAATTTTCATGCTCATAATATTTGTACCGTTCAGAATCAATTTTTCAAACATTTTTTTTGTTAACTAAATATATTAAAATAAATTGCGCGTCAAATCCTTTTGCATTATGCGGTATGCAAATAATGTGAGAAAATGTACTAGTATCGCGAACGGCCAAGTCTACAAGTTGCTTTACAGGATCCGTTTTGAAAATAAATTCATGCAATCCGCAAGACTTGCAAAATTCTTTTAAATCATTGTTTTTCAGATATGCTGTACAAACTTGCTGCGCAATGCAAAGAGTCGAAACATGTACACGCGTTTTATTATCCCCAGAAACTTTTTCATCTTGACGGGTTTCAAACATAGAAAATAAATCAAATTTTTTGTTTAATTTCTTTCTGCTTCATTAATATTAAGTTTTATAGGTGGTATGTAACATAAATGATTATACGGTCGGATACATTTACAAGTACGACAGAAACTTTTTCCACATTCGTGTTGACGATTTCGCTCTTTACCTTTTACAATAATAAAGCAACGTTTACATATATACACGCTCTCGCATACGCTTAATTTTCTTTTATTACTCCTAATATAGGTTCCTTCTTCTGTATGCCAATCAAAACAATCACGATTCACAAAAGTACGCAAACATTCTTTACATTTAATTTTACAAGTATCAATGCATATTGGACTTCTGAAACACGACTTACATTTAAAAGAGTACCGATGTGTAGTAAGAGCACTCTTGATTTTATCGATAAGATTTATTACATTGAATGCATTACCCCTGACTACCGCTCACTTTAAATATATTCAAAATCGGCTGGAAATGTTTTCTTTTTTCATAATATAAAATTCTGAGAGTATGTCAGTTCACTAACAATCGGAGTGCCAGAAAACATAGGTTACCACTACTTAAATATATTTAAAATATATATTTTTTTAATATACATGGACTAATTTTTTTCGAGCACCACCGACTATTGGGTTAACTATACAAACATTTATAATTAAATTATCACTAATGTCAATACCCTCATTACTCTGCGTGACTTTATATATAAGTTCCCATAAATCTGTAAATTGAAATTGATTCACCGATCGAAATGAAATATATATATTTCCTTGTTGTAGCCTGTCGTACTCGAATGTAAAACCTATTAAGTCTGTAGCTGAGCAGGAATTCGTCATATGCGTGGGTATATCACGAATTGCTGACTCTAGCCAGAAAATAGGATTTAAATTTGAATCCTCTGGATAATATTATTTAAAAATTCTTAAGCATCTTGTGTATTAAATGTTTTCATTAAAGGAAAACGAACGTACGGTATGTCATCTAATAATAATAAAAATTAAATTAACTTATGATTTTAAATATGAGAAAGATAACTAACTGAGTTCAATTATAGTATAAATATTGAATAATTTACCTTCCGACACTCTAAACTCATACGTTGGCAAGAGGTTCTATCACCTGTGCATTTTGTAATTCGGTATCATATTCTTCTGCATCACTAAAATATATTGAAGCATCGTTATTATTACTATTATTTTGCACCGAACGGTTTTCACCCTCGTGTTTACTCAATCGATACAAACACCTATAAAATTAAATTACTAATTAATATTCAATAAAATTAAAATTATATTAGTAAATTTTATTTATTAAAACACTTTTTTTTTGCCATACGTAAATTCAACATTGTTGTTATCACTATTCATTATCAGCCATATCGCTGTTTATGATTTTTTGAAGTAAGCATGTCATTTACACTCTTTCAGCTTTGTAACATCAATTTTATCAGGTGAAATTTAATCGCTTATAATCCTTATTTTAAGTGTAGATGGTTCTGCAAAATCTACACACAACATTTTTATTTAAAATATTTTTAATAATAATGATAGGTATATAACAATAATAAATTATATTTACCTTTTGATTGTTAGAATTCGGAGATGTTGACTCCTGTTTCTCCTTCAGGGGTTATATCCCCCAAATGTTTTTGTTTTTTTCCATTTTTTTTTATTGGCTCAAATCTTGCCAAAACAATCCTAGAATCAAAATCTACAACGCTCAAGTACCGATTTAAACTCAAAATTTTTTTAAATCAATTTTTTCCAAACAGCTTTGATGCTCTAAAATAACAATTTTCGCTTATTTTAGCGATGCTCGCTTTTTTGAATTTCGCGGCTTTGGAAATCAGTAGAAGTTACTTACGATCGATATCGTGTTTTAAATTTGAATTATAGAGGTCGCTACATGACATTACGACGGTTACAGCGTCTTTACAGCACGTGTTTACTCACACTTGCCCTGTGTTTAGTCGATCAGCCGTTCTCGTTGTTTACGTTGTTATTTTGAGTTTTGCTTTACTTTTTAACTGTGAATTATATTTACAAGTATTTCATTATGAGAGAAAAGGTATACAGTAAAATTAGTAATCGACGCCCGCGTAACCGCCATTCGTTCGAAGGTGATTCGGAGCACGTTAGTAGAAAACTACTGATTTAGACCGTGACCGCGATTTGATAATAATTTCGGCTACTGTTTCATCAATTTTTTCGCTGTATTTACTGCTCTTTCTGAATTAGTAGTATGCAAAAAATGTAATGGTGACGTGCGGTTTTTAGAGTCGAACAAGCGTGGACTAGGCTTCAAAATTATTGTGTCTTGTTCGAACTGTGGTGATACTGATATTAACAGCTGTCCTGTAATAAATGGTCGTGCTTATGAGATCAACTGCCGTATTATTTTAGCTATGCGCATCATAAGCATAGGCATCAACGGTATAAAAAAGTTCTGCTCTATGATGGATCTTGCAAAGCCTGTTTTTCAAACAACTTACAGTAAGATCATATCTAATATCGCTACTGCTACTTCATCTGTTCGAATTATATCTCTGAAAAAATCAGCGATTAAAGAAAATGAAATTTCTATCGAACGAGGTGAAAAAGAAGATCTCACGGTGTCAGGCGATGGATCTTGGGGAAGAGAGGATTTACGTCTTTGTTCGGATTGGTGACTTTGATTGGTTGGTACACTGGCAAGGTATTGGATGTGTGTGTAAAATCTAAGTACTGTAAAGTGGGTGAATATTGGCAAAAAAAGAAGGTACTGCTGAATACGAAGAGGTATACCCTTCACACAAACAGAACTTTGATGCCAACCATGAAGGTAGTGCCGGGAAAATGGAGATCTACGCAGTTATAGAAATGTTCAAACGCTCAGAAAAACTTCATAATATCAAATATTTGAAATATATCGGCGACGGCGATTCGAAAACATATAAAGGTATAGTCGACTCAAGACCTTATAAAGATTTCATCGTCGAAAAAAAAGAATGTGTCGAACACGTTCAGAAGCGCATGGGAACGCGTCTGCGCAATTTGAAAAAAACAACGAAAGGTCTTGGCGGCCGAGGAAAGTTGACCGGAAAGTTAATTGATGAACTTTCTATTTATTACGGACTGGCTATTAAGAGAAACTACGATTCAGTTGAAAAAATGCGGAATGAAATTTGGGCAACGTTACTTCATAAAATGTAGACGAAGGAGAATACACAGCACGAGAAGTGTCCCGTCGGAGTAGACTCTTGGTGTTCTTGGCAGCGCAGTACAGCGCTTGGTACACTTGCAACGTACGAGCACAAGAGTCCAATGCATGAGGATGTTTTTAACGCAATAAAACCCATTTATAATGAACTCAGCTCCGACAACCTTCTGTCACGCTGCTTGGGTGTGTATACTCAGAACAATAACGAGTCGTTTAATGCTGCAGTGTGGTCAATTGCTCCAAAGACGGTGTCAAGCGGTAAGACTATAGTTGACATTGCGACTGACGTAACCATTATTATCTTCAATGACGGCTTCTCGGGTCTGTTTGCCGTTTACGATGCTCTTGGATTAACTGTTGGACCAAACATGTACGAGTTTTGCGTGGAAACGGACGCCATTCGCGTCAAAACCGCTGAGCATCGTATGTCCGATATCGCGAAAGAGGCCAGGCGCAGCATTACATCAGGCAAAAAAAAAGAAGAAGAGGAAATGAAGGCCCTGGAAGGAAAACAAGAAAAAAAGTTATAAACAATTTAAGTCGATTTTTTTCGACAAAAACACGATTTTTTGTTAAAACAATCGCCATTTCGCGAAAAAAAAATTTTAACAATATAATCATGTGTACTTCACTAGCAAAACTCATGTAGATAATAGAAAATTTTTTTTTGTTATAGGTGGAGTTGGACGAGACTTGTACTGCTCGCCGCGGAAGACCTTTTTGAAAAAGCGGTTCACGGTAATCACTGCACAGCCGCCATTTTGTAAAAAAAATATCAATAAAAATTTTTTTCTCCTCTTCCAGAATTGCTTAATCCAATGTTATTTTATTTGTATACCTTTAATCTCAAATGTCCTTTAAAAAAATAATTAACAAAGCCTTGTTTTTTAGAGCATAAGGGGGATATAACCCCTTAACACTTTGATTTTTTTCGTTATCTCGTTTATCAGCTTGTCGAGATGTACCCTGCTCAGAAATTTGATTTTCCAGCTACTCGATTTTTATAGCTTCATTCACCATCAGTCTCTCAAAATTCTTCTCCTCCTCGTATTCAGAAACTGATTAAAAATTATGTTAATCAATATTATTATTTTATAATAATATCTATATTTATTATAATAAGGTTACATAGAGCTGATTGAAACAAATCGAGTTTAATTGTAAGTGTCGTTTCCATATAAAAAACTATAATTTTTTTCAGTAATTCAAATTTAAGATTAATATATCTATCAAAGTAATCATTCAAAGACGTAAATGTTTATTAATGTACAATAGGATGCTGTAGGTTTATGGAAAGAAATTTAATAACATTTCTACTCGTCTAAACGATACTGTGAACACTCCTAGTTCTGAAATAGAAGAAACAAGTGATAATTATTATAGCACTGATGAATTAAATGCAACAATTAGAAAAAACGAGTTTGAAACTCCAAAAGGAAAAAATTGATCTAAACATTGGTCTACTCTCAATTTAATATGATAATGGAGAGTATACTGAACAAATTTTACTATGATCCTAATCAACCTTCTTCATTTTAGGGAATCGATAAGATTATTCGTGGTCTAAAAGCAGTGAAAGAAAACAAAATACTCCGAAGTAAAGTGATAGACTGGCTAGAAACTCAAGACGCTTGTACGTTACATAAACCTCGTCGAATAAAATATCCACGACGAAATTATGATGTTTCTAATATTGACGATGTTTGGGAAGCTTATCTTGTTGATCTCAGATCTTTAAAAACGTATAATGACAATTATTCCTGTATCCTTATCGTAATAGATGTTTTAATCAGTCTCTCAGAATTCTTCTCCTCCTCGTATTCAGAAACTGATTAAAAATTATGTTAATCAATATTATTATTTTATAATAATATCTATATTTATTATAATCTGATTAAAACAAATCGAGTTTTATTGTAAGTGTCGTTTCCATATAAAAAACTATAATTTTTTTCAGTAATTCAAATTTAAGATTAATATATCTATCGAAGTAATCATTTAAAGACGTAAATGTTTATTAATGTAATATTTTTTTTTAATTAATTTTATATTCGGCAATATTTTCATATTCTATTACAATAAAAATGACATATTTATAAGTTTTGAAGAATTGTACGTCAATCCTTAACATTGAAGTAACTTAAAATATGTAGATTTATGTAGTTACATTTTATTTCGAGATCTTTTAAGATTTTCTCGTGCACATGTTTCATGCATTCTTCTCGATGATGAATCACGTACTGAACTACTTTCATCACTTCTATATCGTTGAAAATATTTTTCTTAAACGCACGATAAATATGTCTAGATGAAGAATCTGATAAAAGAATTCTAAACTTTCGTCTTAACACACTTTCCGGAACTAAACGTAAATCTCTTTTCCAATTTTCTCTTATAGCACTGTGTACACTATTTTCTGAAATTATTTGGAGAACAGCAATTATTGCGTTATAGAATACAGACATTCTTTCTACTTTAAATTAGATTAGTTCAGTACGAGAAATGAATATCTACTGATATAGAATAGCGAGTTCGAGCTCGATCAAAAATTCCATATATGCAAATTCGGTATAGAGCAGAAGAAATTTGAAACTTTGCGTGCACTCATGCATGCTACCTTGCTACATTCAATGTCTTACCCGAGGCTCGCATTTTTTCGTTGAATATAACCGATATTCAAAGCAAGTTGTTCTATTAGATTTAAAAAGAAAAAATATGTTTCGCTGCTCGAAACCCAGTGATCGGCGTGAATTACAATATTGAATAATGTAAACAAATTAAAAACTGAAAAACGGTATAAAAAGTTAATAAAATTTTGTATAATATTTCTACAGCAAACATGTACGGCAAGTATAAACTTCATGTTCGATACCGACGCCGTGATCGTGTGAATACCAGTTATTATTATTGGAATGTAAGAAGTCAAGTTTCCACAAACAATTTAATTCCATTAATAAAAGATAAACGGAATTCACATTTTATATTATCGGAAAACGAATTCAAATTGATTTACTGCTCGGTGCACAATGTTAACTATACACCACCAGAGGAATATAAGCTTGATGAAAATGGATATTATTGTCTTCCAGAAAAAAATAAGAAAAGGTACAAAACTTGTAAAACTCATTTCGGAAGAAGAAGAGTTATTGATGTTAGAAAATGCTTGACACGAAATGTACGCTGAGGTGCTTCATGATGATTATGAAAGAAAAATCGGAAATTTACCGTTCAATTAGTGATTCGATTTATTATTAATGTACGCATAAATTTATTTTTATGTATAAAATAAAATTTTTATATAAAACTTAACGTGAAAAAAAATCATGTTATCTAGAATAGCTTCAACGTTATTACGCAGTAACAGCAACAAAATTTGAGACTCCTTGTGTGCGAGCAAGTGTATATTCGTTGCTATCGCAGAGTCGTTAAAGCAATTAATAATTTTAACTTCATTCACACTTTGTCTTTAAATTTAATTTTAAATATGCATATATTATTATAATTATTTAAGGTAGCTTCCTGGTAATTTTTGACCGAAAAAATGAAAAAAAATTTATTGCAGAAAAGTGCTCTTTACTCGTAAATGGAAAACGTACAAGTAGTCCCAGTACAAGAAGACATTTTTTTATAGTGGAAGTAATACATTAAAAATAAAGTTTTATCGCTTTTACGCTTTTTTACAAATAGAATGAAGATTTGAAAGTTTAGTATATTTATAATTGATTATTGTTTACCTAATACAGTACCTGATGTAGTTACCTGATGTATTAGATACATGAAAGATTTAAATAAATTAATAAATGTAAGGATGCAATACGTAATATATCAGAATTTTAGTCTTGTTTTTACAAAAGCTCCATTTTCTCAGCTTCAAGTTTTCTAGTAAGCTAAAGTTGATTTGTATCAACATATTCAGAAAATCATTTTGAATAATTTTTTCAAATATTGTTTAATGTATTTCGAACAAAAGTTAGCATTTTTTAATGTTCTTTTATTGAATTACTAATGACATATACTGACATTACATTTAAAAAATCATGAATATATGACATTTATTTATGATTTCAATAGATTGTAAGGATTCGTAATTTGTTATTATTATTTAATTTAAATATTATAACCTTTTATTATAATATTTAATTACTTATCTTTACCCGAGGTACCTAAATGATAGAAAGTCTTAAGGAAATTATAGTATGATTTTTTTACGTATGTTTGTATAGGTTTACAAATAAAGTGATATATATTATTTCTATAAAATATCAAGCTCAGGACTCGCATTTATTTAGCTTCACAGTTCCATACCATCAAAACAATTTGCGCTTACTCATATATTCGTCAATAGTAATAAGTAAACTGACGAATATATTTTATAAGAGCAGGAGGAGTGAAAGTCCTGCTTGCTAGGCGGCTGTGCGCTGACTGACCATCCTTCGATCGGCAGCCAGCTCAATCCTTTCGATTGCTCGGCCTCGCGATTTTCTTCGGCGGCTCGGCCTCGCACCGCTAACGTCTCCTAGCAACCAGGCTCCCACTATTCTTACCCTTTCTATTAATCATATCTTATGTTGATAGTCTGTGCTCTCTATACGTGCACACACGAATCTGCATCGCTCTCGTTTAAAGTTTTTTTACGCCGCCGCCGTACCTTCGGGTATGCTATGGTGTGACCCTTAAGTAGGGCCACAGTGCAAGACTCCTCCACCACAGTCATTTATCATCAGGTGTGCTGTATTTATACAGAAATTTCTTGTTTGCACTGGTGCCTCAGGTTTGATGTTAGCTACATTATAATCCTGCTGCCTCACCTCGAGCGCTAAAGTCTGCGCATGCCCGAGTCTCAACATCGACAGGTACGTGCGGACTATATCATCGAGGCGTGAGAGTGTGCGTGAGTGTGTCACGGTATGGAGGCCAGCATTAAAAGTTGTGCTGAATGTGGTCTGCCTCCTAGCAGGGGCAAGACCTATAAGTACTGCTGCATTAAATGTAATAAGGCAGGTCATGTTAGATGCATGATCCTGCAAACTAATGCGGCAGTAAAGCAGTACATGTGCAAAACATGCACAAAAGGTGTTGCCAATACATCTCACAGCAGTAATAAATCAGCGGCTGGACATAACGTGACGTCACGCCTAACAACAAGTGTGCCTTGTGGTATAGTGCGTGCGAGCATAGTGGGAAGGCTGCCCCCACCACGCCGAGAAGTTCCTCGCCGCTGCTCGCTGCCGGCAGACCTCTATCATCGCAAATTACGCTGATGCGGCAGCCGCAGACCAGTGTGCTCTCTGCTCCCACTACACCGCGCTTGCCTCTGTCTCTCTCTAGCGCTGATGCAAGCCTAAGAGACATTACTACCGATCAGCTCAGCTCCAGCGCGGGCCAACACCATGGAAGTCTCGCACATGCGCTGCCTGCTGTACAGCGGGTTGCAGGCGTGAAGGCGCTGGATCTCCACTCTTCATACACGGACAGTGTTTTTTCTCACACTTCGACGCCAGCTAAAGACGACATCGCTCTCCCGGGGCAGATTCGACGCCTTCGACATCTACCACGGACATAGAACTACCTCCTAGATGTAAATCCACGGTACAAACAAGTAATTTCAGCAGCGTAAATGATGTTAATGCGTCGGTAATACATATGTTAGACTCTACTACCTGTAAAAAAAGGACGACAGTCTCCTGCTTGGTAGAGTACGCCAATTCGACATCTAGAAACATAGACAATGCACTTACTAGACATTCGTCTTCTTTTGAAAGCAGATTGGATGCAATTGTTAAAAGGCTAGATTCGTTACCAGCGATACATACTCTAGCACTGACAATTGAGTCCAAAATGAAAGCAAGTGCTTTGTCATGAAATTAATGATTTAAAAATTCAAAACAAACAGCTACACGAAACGTGTCAAAATATAACAAATAATGTGTTGAATAAGATCGACGTTAATTACAATGCAATTATAGAAAGAGTAGATAACATTCAGCAGTCTAATTTTAAAGTGAAAAATCTAGTCAAAAATAATAGTGAGACAAAGAAATACGATAATGACCTTAAAATAATAATTGATAAAGTTAATAAAACCGAAAGTGACAACTCCGACATATTAAAGGACACAAGAAAAATTATTGCACACGAGACCGCAAGCAATAACAATCATGAAACTGCAATAAATAATAATAATAATATAGAGAATACTTTGAAAATTATTCAACATAAACATCAAGAATTTTTAAGTAAAATTGAAAATTACCAAATTGGCGTGCCTACCAAGGCAAATACAACTTTTTCACTGCACATTATTAGAAATAGAAATAGTAATGATAAGATAAATAGTGTACTTAGTAATAATGTAAATAATAATAGTAATATATATAACATAGATAATAATTTGAATGACGAAAGCAACGATACACTGCAAGATACGGCGTCGACATCATCTGCACGAAGCACGCGGGTTAAAATGGTAGGTGGGAGGACAATACAAACTAATAATAATACAAATTACAATAATGATCTAATAATTTCGAATATTTTTGACGGTAACAGCACTAAGCATGTTGATGTGGTTCATGCTATACTGCGTCGTGTTCTCCCATCAATACAGGTAACTAGCGAGCGCAGACGATCACCGTGGGTTGTTACCCTCTCCAGCAGTGTGTTAGGAGATAAAATCATGCGACAAAAAAAGTTTATAATAAGTTTTCACACTAATGATGTCGACATCTCGGAACTCGACCAGGAGACTCGTGATGGAATATTGAATAGTAAAATTTGTATAAATGAACATCTACCAAGGGAAACATTTAATAAATTTAGAAGCCTTAAAGCCCTTGCGATGAGGCTCAAATTTAAATATATCTGGCAATGGGGGGGGGGGCGGGGGGGGCGTTTCCTGGTCAAGATGCGGGATGGCGATGTCTCCCACGAATTTTTAACAGCGACAGACCTCTAAGCAATTTCAGCCGCGTATGAAACTCCACAAATTGCATTAGATACACATAAAAAAACAGGAAACACAAATACAAATGAAAAAGATAAGTTGGCCATTCAAACAAACAATCAAACGGAGGCTGTCGCAAATGAATGACTATCGTCGGACACTGCTGCGGGGGAGGGGGCGGGGGGGGGTGCACTGTAGGGGACTGAGAGCAGGATTTATCAATGTGACCTCTCTAGATTGGCACATTGATACACTTCGTCAACACCTTCTATCTGGGCCCTCCTACCACCTTTTTGGAATTGCTGAGACGCACCTTGCTCAAAACATTGACGACAATCGCATTCAGATCAAGGGCTATTCAATTTTAAGATTAGATGGGAATAAATTTGGGGGTGGGTTAGTCCTGTACGTACACAATAGTTTTAAGGCAACCATACTTAGCCGCTCACGTATCACCCAGGATGGTACGCCGAACATTCCTGAATATATTATGTGTAGTGTGCAACAGGGCGACCTCCCCCCCGTATTCGTTGCTCTAATTTATAGACCACCGCATAGACCATTCCTGCTAAATTCTGACCTAATTGATAAGCTAGCTACATACACGCAGGACTATAGCCATACAATCTTGATGGGTGATCTGAATGCGAACATGATGAAGACGTTGGCTGATGCAAGATTCGTTACACGATTAGCCGACGATTTAAATCTAAAAATAATAGAGCATGGTGCGACTCATCACCTAGAGGGGTCTCACACGTGGATTGATGTCGTTATGAAAGATGACGACGACGTGGTGCTGAATTCCAGCAATCAGGCGCCGCCCTTTGCCAGCAATCACACAATTATAGATGTTGAAATAGATTTTAAATTAAACAATATCCCCATCACCGACACTTTCAGTTACAGAGACTTTATATAATAGAACAAGAAGATCTTCTATCTTACCCGAGTAAATGTGACTGGGCGGCGTTTGATTGCTGGGACAACAACGACATGGACGATTTATTGGGACAGCTCAGCGCCAATCTCATGGGGGCAATAGATGAACTCGCTCCACTGAAGCAATTTACACCAAAAAATAAAGCTAAATCCCCCATGGATTGACGCAGATCTGGCTCACATAATAAAAAAACGTGATGCCGTACGCAGACGACTACATCGCACAAAAAACGGTAATCTTTGGCAGGAGTACCGGTCTCTCGTGGTCGAAGCAGAACAACGCATGAAAATCGCGCGGGAGACTTACATGCAGAATAAGATTTGTGAAGCCCTAAAAAATAAGAAGGATATTTGAAAAGAACTAAAGGGCTTGGGGCTCCTGCCAAGGGCACGGGGAGGGGCGTTGCATGGCTTCTCGCCGGGTGAGCTGAACTCACACTTTGCGGGTGTATCGGTCTCCCAGAGTGAAGGTGACGTTGATTTCGGTAGCATCTTGGACTCGGCCAGTGACGACGGCTTTGTTTTCAAAGACGTTATAGTGACGGACGTAGTCCTGGCTGTGGCTCATTTCTCGTCGAAGGCTAGGGGTGAGGACGGTATTCCCCAAAGCGTTGTAGCTAAGGCTCTCCCGTATGTAAGTCATCATATAGCGAGGGTCTTCAACTCCTTTTTGTCTGGTGGTGTCTTCCCAGGGGCTTGGAGGGGGGCTCACTTGGTGCCTCTAAAAATGGTTTTAGTGCCATCTACTTTATCAGATTTTCGCCCAATAGCACTATTGAGCTTTCTCTCCAAGGTGCTGGAGAAGATAGTACATGACCAGATTACCGATTTCTTAAGATCCAAAAATATCTTGGATCCTCTGCAAACCGGTTTCAGACAGCATCACAGAACCCAGACAGCTCTACTAAAACTAACCAAGGACATACGAACTGGGATTAACGATAATAAGAAACTAATGACTATACTGCTACTATTCGACTTCAGTAATGCGTTTGACACTATATCACCATCTAAATTACTTCGTAAGCTGATACGCATGGGTTTTTCCAGGAGTGTTATTCTGTGAATCAAATCATACATCTTCGGTCGCAGGCTAAAAGTCATAACTGACAATAACGGGGAATTTGATTGGCTAACCACCAATCTAGGTGTACCACAGGGTTCAGTCCTGGGGCCCTTGATATTCAGTCTTTATATCAATGACTTACAAGATGTACTGACTGGTGGTGATGTTAAACACTTGCTATACGCGGACGACTTGCAATCAGATGCATGTCGGCTGTTGCGCGGGCAGTGTCGGTGTGGGCTGAAGCATCCGGACTGCGACTCAATGTCGGCAAAACAAAAGCGATCATTTTCGGCTTCGAGCACAACATCAATCGGCTGCAGGATCTTGGTTTGCCCGGCATTGAGTTTCAGGAAGGTGTACATGTGCCTTTCTCTGACTCGGTCACAAACCTTGGTGTTGTCATGGACTCTAAACTCACGTGGAAACTGCAGGTTGATGCAGTTGGAAAAAAGGTAAATCGTGCTCTTTACATCCTACGATTTTTTAGTTCATGCACAACTCAGGCGTTGAGAAAGCAGCTTGTATACGCGCTGGTAGTGCCACATTTAGATTATTGTTCCGTGGTTCACCTTGATGTGTCTGATGAGCTCGAGACGAAGTTGCAACGACTTCAAAATTCATGTGTGAGATACATATGTGGTGTTAGAAGAGATGAGCACATCACTCTTCACAGGAAATATCTTGGCTGGCTTACTGTAAAGGAAAGAAGAGCGTACTTTGCGGGGTTATTATTGTATAGGGCAATAAATGTGGAACAACCTCCGTACCTTGCGGCTCTCTTTGGTAAAAACACAGCTAGGACTTCCAGTAGGAGCGGTGTGAAAGAGCTCTCGGTTCCGGGATCGCGGACTGATAAGGGTCTCTACTCGTTTAGAGCCCAAGGGTCGCGATTCTGGAACTCCCTCCCCTGCAGTGTGAGGTATCTGCCGTCCTTATGTAAATTTAAAACGGCGTTAAGCAGTCACGACAATCAACTGCACGGTGATTAAGTTGACATTTTTTCATGATGACTGAGTATTCATATACATGGGTAGTTATTTATTTATTGATTCATTTATTTATTTGTTTATTTATTCATTAATTAATTAATTCATTCATTCATTCATTCATTCATTCATTCATTCATTCATTCATTCATTCATTCATTCATTCATTCATTCATTCATTCATTCATTCATTCATTCATTCATTCATTCATACATACATTCATTCATTCATTCATTCATTCATTCATCCATTCATTCATTTATTTATTTATTTATTTATTAATTGTATCTTTTTATTTTTTTATTTTAATTTATCCGTTCTCCTGTGTTTTGTATTCTTAGTCGTGAAATATATATATCGGTTGAATTGTAATTGTTTTTAAATTGTGACGTGATGGATGTACGTGTATGCAAGAATGAGTAAACTTTTAGAAATTGTTATTGAGCTGTGATATAAACAAACTGTGATATTAGATAATAACAAATTTATGCAACAATTTTTTTATATTAATATACTGACGACCTGTGATAGTGATCAAAGACTTTAATGTAATGACAAAATAACAATTTATAGGTAATGTATTTTTGCCAAAAATGATAAAAAATAAATCGTATATCTATCTATCTATCTATCTTACATGGATGTAGGCACACATCCTTATTCTCCGCGATTCCTCTTTGTGCGGATATTCGCTTCGCGACGATCATCCTAACGCACAAACGCGATTTTCAATTCATTTACTCATCTTCACTTTATTTATTCTTATCATTCATTCTTTGCATATATCGAGAAGACATTAGTATATAACAGTATTTTAATAAACAAATAATTTAAATATACCCATATTCATCCCTTACCCATATGGACCGTTACAAGATTATATTTCTGAAAGCAAATTAATTGACTTAAAAGTATAATAAATGCTAACTTTTCTTCCTTTTAATGTTTAGAATGATGATAAATTTTCCTAAATCAGTTCGATGAATATCTTGGCGCGAACATACTTTACAAAAGCTACCTTATTTTGGTCTAGAAATGACTAATGTGTGCATATTTTGGAATCTAGGAGGGTAAAAGTCTGAAAAATACTGTAAAACATACTTTTTATATTACGTATATTAGATTATTTTTTCTGCTGTTTATTGTGGACTAAACGAGAACTTTGAAAATCACCAGAAAGACGCCTTAAGGGATAAATGTAAGATTAACACTTAAATTAATACTGACGTTAACGAACCATTGATTGACAAACATAAAATTACCTAATATCTACCAATTTATACATAATTCTTGCTTAGCTACTTATTGCGTTATTCTAAAAAAATATTTAATGTATCCATATAACTATTTTAATCTTATTTAAATATCGTACTTAGAAATATTTATCAATATATAAATTTATTATTAAAATCCTCTAACATTATAATATACGCTTTAGTTAGATAGATACTTTTTTTACTTTTTTTACTTTTTTTGTAGCTATATATAGTAGATAATTTTAACATATATGTCACTATAGCCTTATTCTACTATTATTAAATAAATTACTTTAGTAATTTTAATTAACTGTGTGACGTGTATTTCACGTCCCAATGTTATTAAAACATGGGCAGTCAATCGCGACCAAATCACCCGTCACCAGAGCCGAGCAATTTATATTAAATAATTATTGTTATTAATGGGGGGGGGGTTGTTATTTTATTTGTTGAGGGAATGAGGATAAGGAGAGTCGCGACCGAGGAAAACCGCAGACTGGCACACACATGCATAAATCCATACCAGCGGCAGCAGCTGATCGCCACAGCGAGCATCGACGACGAGCGTATACCCACACATTCACGGCACCAACACCACTTCACTCTGTACGCGTGACCCTCTCTCTCTCGCTTGCTCTTTCTTCCTCGCCTCTCGAGGATGATGAGCCACTGCCCGCGCACACACACACACACACACATACACACACACACACGCGCGCGCGCGACCGCCCTTTCTCCCGATGCACGCAGACGCGGGAGAAGAGAGGATTCACAGCAGCAGCGGCGGCTTCCTCGACGCACACCATCTCGGCTGTAGCCACGAAAGAGAGATAGATAGATAGATAGATAGATAGATATACTTTTTATTCATCAAAAGACAAAATCTTACAATTTCATGTACATGTAGTTATAATTATAATTAAAAATATCAGTCGATTTAATATAATTGTTATCTTAACTTTCACTTATTGCATATTTCTTATTAAAATAATAATTCACTTTATCAGTTCGTCAGTTTATAAAATTTAAATGTAATGAACTAGTCACAGTCAGATATCACAGAAAACGCTTCGTCAAAAAATAATACATAGAATAAAAAATAAATACAATAGAGATAACATATAAATATAAAAGAATACATACAGATACTTTGCTAAATTTTTGCATATACTATCACGTCTAAATTTAAAACACACTCATTCATAACACTTTAACAATCACGCTAATAAATACATTCACACCTAACTAACACTAAACATATTTAATAAATAAATAAATAAATTAATAAATAAATACGTCGAATAAATAAATAAACCAGATAAATAATTAAATTAAATAAATAAATAAATTTAAATAAATAAATAAATTTAAATAAATAAATAAATTTAAATAAATAAATAAATTTAAATAAATAAATAAATTTAAATAAATAAATAAATTTAAATAAATAAATAAATTTAAATAAATAAATAAATTAAATAAATAAATAATTCAAAATAAATAAAAAGCTTAAATAAATGTTCGACTCACCTCTGTACATACTCTTCACCATGTAATTGCTTAAGGTGCCTGCTAAACGCCGTTTTAAATTTACAAAAAAATGGCAGGCACCTCACACTGCTCGGGAGCGAATTCCAGAGGTGCGCACCTTGAACTCTGAATGAGAAAAGGCCCTTATCGGTGCGCGACCCCGGAACCGAGAGCTCTTTCATACCACCCCTACTTGAAGTCCTGGCCTGGTTTTTTTCAAAGAGGGCAGTAAGATACGGTGGCTACCGCATGACAACCGCTTTGTAAAGCAGCAGCCCCATAAAATACTCCCTCCTCACCTTCAGATCCAACCAGTCCAGTTTTTTCCTGTAGGCGGTGATATGCTCATCCCGCCTAACACCACATATGTATCTCACACATGCATTCTGTAGACGTTGTAGTCGTGTCTGGAGCTCCCCTGACACATCAAGAAGAAACACTGAGCAATAGTCTAAGTGAGGTAGTACCAGTGCACATGCCAGCTGCTTCCTCAGTATCTCTGTGGTGCTTGAACGGAAAAGTTTTAAGCTATACAGAGCTCTACTTACTTTTCTACTGACCGCATTCAGTTGCGGCTTCCATGTCAACCCTCCGTCCATCACCACGCCGAGGTTGGTGACTGTATCGACAAAGGGAACGTGTACGCCGGTCTGTATCTCAATGCCTTGCAAGTCAAGGTTCTGAACCTGTTTGATGTTGTGATCAGATCCAAAAATGATCGCCTTTGCCTTGCCGACATTGAGGCGCAGGCCAGCTGACGTTGCCCAGTTCGACACTGCTTGTGCTACAGCCGACATGCGACCGATACCATCACGAAGACCCTTCAGGGTCACTTGTGTGTAGGTTTGCAAGTCGTCAGCGTAAAGTATGTGTTCGACACCATCTAAGTCGAGTGCGTCTTGTAAGTCGTTTATGTATAGGCTGAAAAGCAAGGGTCCCAGGACTGAGCCCTGTGGAACGCCAAGATTGGTGGTTAGCCAACCTGAATCCCCGTTTGTGATTGTGACGACTTTCTGTCGTCTCCCCATAATATATGACTTAAGTCACAGGAGAACACTTCTGGAGAATCCCATGCGCATCAGTTTACGCAGCAGTTTAGTGTGTGAGATGGTGTCGAATGCTTTGCTAAAATCAAACATTAACAAAATAGTCAATAGTTTTTTGTTGTTGTTAATGCCTGATCTTATGTCCTCCGTCAGTTTCAGTAGTGCTGTCTGTGTACTGTGATTCTGTCGAAAACCAGTCTGCATCGGGTCCAATGTATTATTTTCTAGTAAGAAGTCAGTTATTTGGTCGTGTACGATTTTTTCAAGGACCTTAGAAAGGAAACTCAGTAGGGCAATTGGTCGGAAATCTGACACCGTAGATGGGACAGGCTTCTTCTTCAAAGGCACCAACTGATCTCCCTTCCAAGTTCCCGGAAAAATGCCACTGGACAGAGAGGAGTTAAAGATCTTAACAATATGATCTCCCACAAACGGAAGAGCCTTAGCCACTATACTTTGGGGAATGCCGTCTTCCCCTCTGGCTTGTGATGAGAAGTGGGCAACAGACAGAACCACGTCCGCGAAGCTGACTTCTCGGAAAACAAACCCGTCATCACTGGCAGTGGTCAGGACGTTGTCACGTGCTTCATCACCCTCATTTTGGGAGATCAACACCCCTGCAAAGTGGGCATTGAGCTCTTCCGGTGAGAAACCATGAAGCTCCTCTCTTGTCTTTGGCAGAAGGCCCAGAGCCTTGAGCTCTTTCCAGATATCTTTCTTATTATCAATCGCTTCAGAAATTTTATTTTAAAATAAAAATCTTTCCCTTGTTTCCTTCGTTCGTAATTCAGCTTCAGCTGCAAGGCCCTGATACTCCCGCCACAGTCTGTCGTCATTGGTCCGTGCATAGCGTCTTCGTACGGAGTCACGTTTTTTGTAAAGATGTATTAGTTCAGCATCAACCCATGGTGGATTTGTTTTCTTTTTCGGCATGAATTCTTTTAACGGTGCAATTTTATCTATCACAGCCATGAGGTTGACACTGAGGCACTATAATTGACTGTCAACACCCGCCGCGGGACCTTCGATCCGCGACCAATCACAGTCAGCTAGGTGAGACAGGAGGTCGTCTTGCTGGATCGATTTAAAATCCCTGTAGCTGAAAGATTCAACCACAGGGGATGCAGCAGTTTCGACCCCAATCTCGACCTCTATGATGTTATGATGACTGGGAAAAGGCGCCGGCCGATTGTCCCTGCTCAGTACAACGTCATTATTATCTGTCAAGATCACATCAATCCACGTGTGAGAGTCCGTGAGATGATGAGTCGCACCATGATCAATTATTTGAAGGTTAAGATCATCAGCCAACCGTCTAACAAATTTCGCATCGGCTGACGTTCCGAGTAGGTTCGCATTCAGATCTCCCATAATAATTTTGTGACTAAAGTCTTGAGTATGTATCGTCAGTTTGTCTATTAAGTCAGAGCCCTGTAAAAACGGTACGTGTGGTGGTCTGTATATTAAAGCAACAAAGACGGGGGGAAGGCTGCCCTGCTGAACACTGCACATTAAATATTCAGGTATAAATGTCCTGCCCTCCTGTGTTGTTGGGGAGCTGCATAGTAAATTGGCCTTGAAAGTGTTATGAATGTACAGGACTAGCCCGCCCCCTAGTTTGTTGCGATCAAGTCTAAGTAGTGAGTAGTCATCGATCTGAATGAGATCACTCCCAACATCAGGGTCAAGGTGCGACTCAGCAACCCCAAAGAGATGGTAGGCAGGACGAGCTGAAAGGTGTTGTTTAATCATGCCAATGTGCCCCTTCAGTGAGGTAACATTGACAAAACCTGCCCTCAGTCCCTTACAGTGAACCCCCCCAGCAGTGTCTGCGGATAGTCAATTTTTTGCAGCATTTGACGGAATTACTTTTTTATCAATTACGATTTCATTATCAACAGTTTTTTTTACAGTATTTACAGTTTGAGATGGTTGATTAATGGCATATGATGCCACTATTGTCTGTAAATCAGCCGCAGATGAAAATTCATGAGAGACATCGCCATCGCGCCTCTTCACCAGGAAACGGCCCCCTCTATGCCAAACATATTTAAAATTAAGTCTTATCGCAAGGGCCTTGAGACTTCTATATTTAATAAAACATTCTTTTGTTAACAATTCATTTATAAAAATTTTCCCATTTATAATCCCATCCCTTGTGTCCTGGTCAAGAGCTGCAATGTCGACATCTCTAGCATGAAAGCCAGTGATAAGCTTTTTGGCTCGCATTATTTTCTCGCCTAACGCACTGCTGGAAAGGGTAACAACCCATGGTGACCTTCTACGTTCGCTGTTTGTATCTGCTAATGCCGCAGCTGTCGATTCATCTGACCGAAGCAGGCGTGTGCCTATTATATCAATTTTTCGTGTTGATGGAAGGACACGGCACAGTATCGCGTGTGCGACGTCAACACGCTTAGAGACATCACCGTCGAAAATGTTTGAAATAATGAGCTCCGTATTACCGCTTTTAATGTTTTTACTGTGCATTGTCCCCCCATCAATCGTTTGCACCCGCGTGCTTCGTGCAGGTGATGCTGCAGCATCAGCATTGTCGTTATTATACTTATTCAAACGCCTAGACATTTTATTTCTACTATTTACAATTTGGATAAACCCGTCATTATTGCTTTCACAATTGTCAATTGTTTCGCTTATATCACTATAATTGTCGAGTAAGGTACTATTCGTAGCAGACGCATTATTAACAGTATTACATTTTTTTGTACTTATAAGAGAAACGGTATTGTTTTGTGTACTGGGGAGTACTGCGATTTTTTGAAATTCAATTTTATTTAGTATGAGTTGGTTATATTTTTGGATGTTCTCAACATTTCTTTCAATTTTCTCAATAGTAGTAGTATATACAGAGGTAAAATCTTTTTTTGTTATTATTTTTTCTATTTTTGTTATTATTTCCTTGTTGTCACGTTCATCTCTATTGATTTTATTTGTTAAATTTAGGAAATCGTTTTCAAAAGTGTTTAATATAAGATTATCAATTTTAGTCTGTGACTCAAGATTTGTCTGCTCTAGATTATCGATTTTTTCAATTAACATGCTATAATTTACCTCTGTATTGGTCAATAAAGTGTTCGTTTCTACGTTATTATCATGTAATTTTTTATTTTTAATTTTTAGGTTATCTATTTCTTGATAAAGCACTTGCTTCTCCTTTTTCATCTCCTCCAGCTGGGAGTGTTGTTTCGACAGTTTTTCCTCAATTTTTTGCAGCTTAGAGTCAATTGAAAGTGCCAAAGTATGTACTGCTGGTAACGTATTTAGCCTATTTACAATTGCCTCCAATCTGCCTTCAATAGAGGTGCAATGTCTAGCAAGTGCATTATCAATGTTTCTTGAAGTAGAATTCGCGTACTCCACTAGCCAGGAGACCGTTGTTCCCTTTTTTAACGCGGTGCTATCTAGCATACGGATGACGGACGCATTTATGTCATTAATACTGCTGTTATTTTTGGAGAAGGAGGACTGCGAAGTATTATTAGCTCGGTCCGCACTCTTGGCCGTGACGTCACTCGGGGATTCCCCGCTGTGCTCTGCTCCTGTACTGGAAATGGGCGGGCCTAGTGACGTCACAGGAGACTGTGAGGCCAACCGGAGTAGGCTGCTGGTGGGGGCGGGGCCTAGCCCCTGCAACGGAGAGAGTGAGGAGTTGGTGGGCGCGGCCTTGCTCGCCTGATTGGTGCGAGCAGCTGTTGCAGGCCTTTTATTGGCTGGAGTGGACGCGGCTAGTTCCTTCTCTTTCCCACTCATATTGTTGCTGGCGTTCGTCGCGCGCGCGACTGCCGACTCGAACATCGACCTCTTCGAGTCGATGCATGCCTGGCACGCTACCGCTTTAGTTTGTAGCTGCAGTGCATTCCTTTGTACGCGGGTAAGCACTGCAAGAGGCTTGCACGCCGGATGGTATGTAATATCGCATATGCAGCACTTACGTAGCGAGTTGCTGCTCCTAGGAACCTCCCCGAAGATGGCGCAGTTGTCGACCATGGTGTTAGTGGCGACAAAGATGAGTCGTGGAAGGTAATGATGGTGTGTCTAGGATGCAGCAGGTGTCGCCTCGGTGGTCACGTAGTTGCAGTTCGAGTCGGCAGATGGCGCCTTGATAGTATGGCGCTGCGTGCTGTGTGTCCAGAATGAAGTGGTACCTCTGGATTATGCTTCGTGATTGGCTCCCGCCACTCTGCCGTGTCACCTCACTTAACCTCAAAAAACACCTGGCCGGGTGTTGTTGCTTGGATGTTGAAAGCCGTGCCGATGGACCAGTGGAAGCTGTGATTTATTATCACAGCTATAGTTAGTATGTTCCACTGTGCAGGCACCATAACAGACCGGCTCACAGACGCAGGAGGCAGCAGAGTGCGGTGTAAATGCAGGAGCCAAAACACGAGCAGGTGCACCCAGCAGACGCGCGACGGACGAGAGAGGGAGAGAGAGAGAGAGACAGAGAGAGAGAGAGAGATACCGACACGGCTGTCGACAGAATGGGGAGAGCTAGCAGCCGCCGCGCCGCGAGCCGCATGAAGCTTCCGGCCTATCGTAGCGCCCGATATAGATATACACGCCGGGTTGCCCGCGCGTGTATATTTAGCAATTCATATTGCCCGCGCTTCGTGGGCAGGGCGGCAATCGCGGAGCGGACCAATGGTAATTAGCGACTCAAATCGCCGCAGACTTAGCCTTGATTTTCGCATTTAGGGAAAATCAAGGCCAATCACCGTGAAGAAAGCCGCCCGTTAGATAGTATAGACGCACGTTGAGAGCATCTTTCACTTATTGAAAATCGGCAGACATTATCAGCGAGAATATTATCAGAGGGAACCATAGCGACCAGAGTATAAGAAGCACCGTTAGCCGTCCAGGATTAGCGACAGTGAGTGGACTATAATTGTCGAGCTTCCCTCGGCACTTGTAGGTAAAATTAATTTAACAGATATCGCACATTGCCGCCATGTGCTCGGGGTTAATGAAATAAACTCGTGGTGGTGTGACACCGTTGTTTAGGATCAGTGCGCGTCGGGCCAGCTTGAATATTGCGAATATTAGTGTGAGGGTAATTACGCGATTCGGAAAAACTCGGGAAACGTGGTGATTTGGTCGTCGCGGGAGATGCGTGCGAGGGCTAGCGTAGCCATATTTGTATAGCGACCGGTTAATAGTGTGAAAATCTTGTAAATTTGGCGACCATACGTATTGTAACTTGTAATAAAGCCTAGGTACTTAAAGAGTGAGATTTTTGTGTATTTATTATATAATTAGTCATTCCTGATTTTCCAATTCACGGAACTTCCTCTGGGAAAGGGCTCATGCAGAATTAGCCGCGCTTTACCTGGCGCCCTAATATAGATAAATTCGGTAAAGTGCCGAGCAAAAGTTTAGTAAATAATCAGAGTAACGAAACACCACGTTACAAATGACGTATCAACGGGAGCTTAGTGAAACAGAAGAATCAGGAAAAATAGCGACAGACTAAATTAATTAATTAGTTAGTTCGGGAAAAGTTGAAAAAATTTTTTTTTACACAGTACCCGAGCAAGCGAAAGTATAGCGACTTACAGCGTTATTTTGTGTAGTATGAAAATTTAAACTAAGTGGAAAATTTTTTTTTTGTGTTTAACAAATTTATAGATTGGACTTTTTTTCACTTGAGTTAATGGGTTATAAGTAGGACTTAGAAAATTTTTGACTTCGGTTATTGGGTTATAGATTGGACTTAGAAAATTTTCACTTCGGTTAATGGGTTATTAAATTATTCGAGTTTGAGAATTTTCTGGAAAATTTTTTTGGATATTTTTGAGCATTTTCCGAAATTATTTTTTGAAAATTTTTTGATTTTGAGAATTTTCCGGAAAATTTGTTTGGATATTTTTAAGAATTTTCCGAAATTATTTTTTGAATAAGTTTTCGATTTTGATAATTTTCCGGAAAATTTTTTTGGATATTTTTGAGAATTTTCCGAAATTATTTTATGAAAATTTTTTGATTTTGAGAATTTTCCAGAAATTTTTTTTGGATATTTTTGAGAATTTTCCAAAATTATTTTTTGAAAATTTTTTGATTTTGAAAATTTTCCGGAACTTTTTTTTGGATATTTTTGAAAATTTATCAAAATTATTTTTTGATAATTTTTCGATTTTGAGAATTTTTCGGAAAATTTTTTTTGGACATTTTGTGAATTTTCCTATGATTTTTTTTTTTTAATTATTTGATTTTGAGAATTTTCCAGAATTTTTTTTTGGATATTTATAGAATTTTCCGAAATTATTTTTGGAAAATTTTTTGATTTTGAGAATTTTCCGGAAAATTTTTTTGGATATTTATAGAATTTTCCGAAATTATTTTTTGAAAATTTTTTGATTTTGAGAATTTTCCGGAAAATTTGTTTGGATATTTTTAAGAATTTTCCGAAATTATTTTTTGAAAATTTTTCAAATTTGAAAATTTTTTTGATATTTTTGAGAATTTTTCAAATTTATTTTTTGAAAATTTTTCGATTTTGAGAATTTTTTGGAAAATTTTTTTTGGACATTTTGTGAATTTTCCTATGATTTTTTTTTGAAAACTTTTCGATTTGAAAGTTTTCCGGGAGTTATTTTAACAATTTTCCAAGATTTTTTTTCTGAGAGATTGTTGTAATTTTCTTTGAAAATTTTCCGACATTTTCTTTTTGAAAGGTTTTTCTTGAGAAAATATTTTTTTTAGATTTGAGAGGGTTTTTTTTATTTTTCTTGAAAATTTTTAGAAATTTTTTTTTTTGCGTAAGATTGTAGCGATATCCAAAGAATATAGCGAAATGCTAGTGTAAGCGGAAGACTGCGGCGACGCACTGAATATAATAGCAATAAATAGAGAAGGTGTGGAAAATAGGAGACAAATTCAGAAAATCTTTGTTTTGGGGATTTAGTGAAATTTGAGTAATGAGTTAGAGTGAAAGATGAATTAATTTGTGTGTAATTATTCTGAATTTCGACCTATTTTTCAAGCCTCCTCAACGACTTTTAAAGTAGTAAAGTAGGAATCACACCACGGTATAGCGAAAATTTATTTTGCGTACACCTCCACAAAATATTATTTACTGTGCTACTACCCCCAAATCGATTAGTTAGAACAATTTATAATTTGGTTAAGAGTAAAATTTTTCTAACAACTACTGGAAATTGGGTATAAAAATACAACAACTAAAGTTATTATTATAACTACTGTGTCAAAGGAAAAATTGATTATTACATATATTTATATTTAGTAATTGTATTGGGAATTATTTCCTGAAAATTGATTGCGACCCAGAACAAACCTCAGATTATTACTCCAGACGTGAACAAGAAGAGAATAACAAGAACTACGAAAGACTGAATAGCGACTTTATTAGATTCGCGTTACGGTATTTCAGCAGCTACTCAAGAGCTAGGCAAACAAATTTCGAGTAGGCATTTTCAGCTAAAGGAACCGATAAAGAAGACCTCAAGAAAAGAAGCTATTTTCTTCGTTTTATCTCCTTTTGTCCCTTTAGCAAAAGTAAACATACGGTAATCTCCAGAGTAACATATATATATATATATATATATATATATATATATATATATATATATATATATATATATATATATTATTATCATAAATCATTATAAAAATTGAAAATTAGTGACACAGTAGTTAGGCAGGAAAATTGTCCCGTAAAAGAGTAAGACTGATTCCTTTATTAGCGACCTCTCCATTCACGTGCAACAAGGTACAGCAAGTTAAATCCCCGTCTTTGAAAAGATTCCAAAGACTTGGGCGGGCTCTCCCAACATAGCGAATACTGCAGTAACTATAGAGTATAACTAGCGACCAAACCGCTGTTTTTGTTTTCTTCCCTTTGTGTACGAGTAGAGTACAAAATGAACACAAGACAAGCAGCAAAGAAGGATCCGCGCATACTCCAGCAATGGCAGTATACAACTAGAATAAATGGGATGGACCCGAGCGAACTAATAATAATTCTAGATCAGATGGGACTTAGCGTATCTAGGACAACAGCCCAACTTAAAAACAGATTCTTGCGGGCAAGTATAAGGACAGTGGAGTTAGGTGCAGCAGTAAATTGGGATACAGTATTGGACGAGAGACCATGGGATCAAGTACCAGCAACATCGGCGGCCATAATGCGAGAGAAATCTTTTGAACAAATACCTCAGAAGAAGAAAAGAGGTAGGAAGCTTAAGAGAGCGACCAAAGAAGTAGAGTTGCAAAACACAGAAAAGGAGTATAGCCAAGAAGAGGGAGAGGCAATCACAGAGCAGATTCAAGAAGTCACAACACAACAACAAGCGACCGATGCACCAGTAGTTACGCTAGAAACAATAAGCAAAGCGACCACCACTCTCACTACGATAACACCAGTTCGTACACGGGGACCAACGGATAGCTTCGCGATGCAGATGGTGTCTGCAAACACACAACCAAGAGTGCAAACAGGGTTTCCACCGCAACTCTTAGCGATGAGCAGTCATACACAGTTGGCATATACTCCGGGACTAATGAAGATGATACCACCAGGCTACCAATGGAGGCTGCCAGAGCCACTTTTCCATTATACAGGAAATCATCCATCACCGGATTCCAGTACGGGAACTCCCGCGGTACCAATGATCCCGAGACCAATACAATTGATTACACCAGCGTCAACGGCTTTGGAACCAACGTTACCTTCGATGCCAACCACCACAGCGCCTTCGGTCACACGACCTCCTGAACTGGCACAAGCAAAGAACGTCGGGGCCGGTCCGGGGACTAGTCAGATGGGACAACCCCTAGCAAGAAGTGACAATCCGACAGGAACATCACAAAGCCAAACGCACCAGCAGGGGATAAACCTGAACGACAGTATTCAATATATCAGACAAGTGAAACATAGAGACCCTATAGCCAGTAACCCAAGAAATGGGAACTCAACAGACAGTAGCGACGTAAGCAACAAAGAAAATGAGGCGAATCGAGAAGAAGATGCTATTCCACGGGGGGCAGGACCGTACGAACGGATACGGGAGGAGTTTGAACAACTGAAAATGGCACAACATAGACCAATTCTCCTCCGAGAACCGGTATACGCGCCACAACCTCCGGTAGTCCGACCTCCGGTAGCAAACCAACAGAATTACGTAGACACTCCGAGACTACCGAGGGGATCTCAAGAGAGAAGGGAGCGACCCAGGAATCACGAAGTGGCAGAGATTCGGAGTCCTAAGGTGAACACCGTTCGTACGCCAGCAGACCAGCAAACCGAAGCATCAAAACAGAGAAGAGGAGAACAAAAGCGACTGTCATCGAGTAGCTCGGAAAGTAGCGTACTATTCCGAAGATCAGTAAAGAAGAGAGATAGCCGTAAAGTGAAAAACCGTAGACATAGGAGTTCGAGTAATAGTACCACAAGTAGCGACTGTAATACAACGTCATCAGATTCAGATAGCGACCACAATAAAAGAAGTAGAAAACACAGGAGAGGCCACAATCGGAACCAGTCGACATCGACTAGCGATTCGGAATATGAAGATAAGAAGATGAAACAAAAAAATAGGAAATGGCATTCGAATGCCGACATAGCGGGGAAGAATGTTAAAATATTGCAGAGCTGGAACCTAAAGTTCAATGGGGAAGATAAGGAGCCAGAGGAAATCTTGGACCGGCTGCAGGATTGCAAAGCAAGCCTAGGCATGATCGAGAAGGAGCTGTTGAATGCGTTACCATCGATATTTCAAAAAAATGATAGCAGATGGTATCGATCGAAGCGACCGGACCTAAAATCATGGAAAGACTTTTAAAAAGCGTACAGAAGGCAGTATTTCGGTCATAGAAATGAAGAAGACACGATGGCGGACTTACGGAACCGATCGATGGCGAAAGGAGAAAATATTGTCAATTTTATATCCTGCGTGGAATACATTGTCGACCACTTTAAGCGACCCCCATCCAGGAAAACAATAGTAAAACAGGCCTACAAGGGCTTGAGGAAAGAATATCGACACTTCATGGCGGGGAAAGAAATTAAGACGCTCAAGGATATAGAGAAACTAGGGAGAATTTGGGAAAAGGAGAAAGAACTAGACGACCGGTTTGAAGAGCCTCCACCAAAGGAGAAGATGAGCATACCAGGTGCAGCATACTCTGGGACACCCTCAGTCCGTAAGGTAGCGGCAGCCTATGAGAAATTGAACCCAGAAAGCGACACAAGCGACAGAACATCAGCGACAACCAAACCTGCGAGAAAGAGAAATTGGAATAGAAAAGCGAAGAAAAAACAAAAACTAATAAATGCGGTAGCCACTGCCAAGGAGAATCAAAGGCCTGAGGCCAACGTACAAGCGACCCCAGTACAACCAGCCTCGCACAACGCGACCGCAACAATGACGCACAGCATACCGCTGAATCCACTGCGAACGAGTTTTGTGCCCGCTTGGCAATGGTCTCCTCCCCAGAATGTTAACTCGTTTCAGGGTAGAGGTGGTCAGGCCCAAGGATTCACCGGCGGAGGCGCCTATAATATGAGAGGAACTAGAGTCCAAAATGGGCCTCCTGCCCAAAATATACCAGTATATGGTGCATGCTATACATGCCAGACGGTAGGGCACCGAGCAAGAGAATGTCCACAAAGGACATGCTACTTATGTAGGGCTATGGGTCACTATGCAAACGAATGTCCCAATAGACAGCCGGCATGGCAGTCTTCTCCAAATAATCAGGCCATGGGAAACGGGATGCAGGGGAGACAGAAGAGTCCCATACCTCCCCAGCAACCGCAAACAGGACGAAACTGGCAATAATAAAGGGAAGCCAGCATAGCGCCCAACCGACCATACAGGAGAAGAGAATAGCGACCCCAGAGAACGCGAAAATTAGCAGCGACCAAAAGAGAAGTGGATCGATGATAGGCGAGGCAGCTAAAAGTGTTAAGTCTATATTGTCAGATGGGGAGACCCACCCAGTATGGAGTAATACTTCAAACAGCGGAGGATTAAATAGGACCTCACCAATAGCGACCACAAGACCATTAAGTAGAGAGAGTAGTGAGAGCAACAAAATTCGAAAAGAGAGAGAAAAAGTAGAGAGTAGAGAGAGTAGTGAGAGCAACAAAATTCGAGAAGAGAGAGAAAAAGTAGAGAATAGAAAGAGTAGTCAGAGCAACAAAATTCGAGAAGAGAGAGGAAAAGCAGAGAATAGAGGGTTTTCATAACAGTGGCATACAGAAATTCAGTGAAAAGAGTGACAAAGTCGAAAGAAACGAGAGCGACTTAGCGACCATGAGAGAGCAGAGTGGCGATATTGGAGCAAGCAGTCAAAACTGCTCTCAACAGAGCATCCAACGACTCCTGCGCCCGCTGACCGAAAGAGTGACAACCTTACCGATCCTCGAAGGGTCCGACGTAACGGCGCTCAATCCATCAGCTGACGAGCAGAAGGATTTCGAGCACCTAGCCCTCGTACGAGAGGTGGTCGACCTTCCGGAAGGGTCACAGGTGTCAACTCCCTCGTTGGGGGGCCCCTCCACCTCTGTTACAGACTTAGATGTTGGGGTGCCCACATCTAGTCTGGGGGGGAGAGCAGCATACTACGTACGCCGGAGGCCGACCAACTGGAGGTTCTGGAACCAGGCGAAAACGAAGTCGCAGGTATGAGCGCAGAGAACCGCGTCTTCACGAAGGTAATACTAGGTGGTAGGCCGTACAGAGGTCTAATTGATGGAGGAGCCACGGTCTCCCTAGTAGGACCAGCGATAGCGGATAAGCTCAAGGACCGATTGCGACCAGCGAACTCTGTTATAAGAAGTGTGTTAGGTGGAACAAAGAAAGTATTGGGGTATCTGGACATCAACATGGAATTGGATGGCAGATCCAGGAAGCTAACGCTAAGAGCCGTAGATCCTTGCGACCACGTCATTTTACTTGGCCAGGACTTTACCACCCCACGGGACGTTGATGTAAGATACGGTAGACGGATGTGGAGGATTAACGAGGGCCCGTGGAAGCAATCTTGGGAGGACAAGGAAATCGAATCGACCCCAGCATACGCCGAATGCGCCGACATTACTAAGGCAGACGACGAGCAGCGGAAAGCCATAGAAGACCTAGTGACCAAGATATTACCTCCGCCATCGGAAAATTTAGGAACGACCACACTGACCGAACATTACATAGATGTCCTCTCTGCAGCCGCCATCAAACATCGGCCAAGGAGAATGTCATCCAAACTTCTGCAAGTAGTACACGAAGAGTTAGAGAAGATGTTCAGGAGTGGAGTGATAGAGCGATCGGCAAGTGAATGGAGTAGCGCCCCGGTAATCATCAAGAAGCCAGACGGGAGTTATAGATTTTGTATAGATTATCGCGACCGCAACAAAGTGGCCCGGAAGGATGTATATCCTATCAGGAGCATGGATTCCATATTGGACAAATTGCGTGAAGCCAAATATTTGACCAAAATTGACCTCAAGCAAGCCTATTTTCAAGTACCGATGGAGCAAAGCAGCAAGAAATTTACAGCATTTGCAGTTCCGGGGTCAGGGCTTTGGCAATTCGTAAAAATGCCCTTTGGATTAACGAATGCGCCCATGACCTTTCAACGCCTAATCGATGCTTTGTTTGGCGTCCAGTATGAACCACATGTGTTTGGATACTTGGACGACATCATTATAGCGACCGAGACCTTTGAGGAACATCTTCAATGGTTGGAGCTGGTCCTCAAGAAGCTGGTCGAAGCAGGGTTGGTAGTCAATCGGAAAAAGTACGAATTCTGCTGCTCTAGAGTGACGTACTTAGGCTTCTTGCTTGATAAAGATGGACTGCGACCAGACTCAGAAAAGGTATCGCCAGTAACCGAATATCCAGCACCGAAGACCGTTAAGCAGCTGAGACGATTTCTGTGTATGGTAGGATGGTACTCTCGATTCATTGAGAACGACTCAGAGATGAAAATTCCGTTAGTGAAGTTACTACGAAAGGAGCAAGATTGGAAATGGGATAGCGACCAACAAGAGGCCTTTGAAGGTCTGAAGAAGGCGCTAACGGTAGCTCCGGTCCTGGCAAGACCAGATTTTGGCAAAACCTTCACGGTACAGACAGATGCAAGCGGAATGGCGATTGCGGCGGTTTTGACACAAGAAGGGGATGATGGAGAGCACCCTATTGTATATGTGAGTAGAGTACTCACGGCAGCTGAACGAAATTATACCACGTCCGAAAGAGAATGCTTGGCGTTATTATGGGCCACTACAAAGTTGCGACCATACCTGGAAGGGTACGAATTCAAGGCCATCACCGACTATAGTGCCCTCGAATGGCTTCGTAATCTAAAGGACCCTACTGGACGACTAGCCCGTTGGGCACTTGAAATGCAGCAGTGGGACTTCGAAGTAATCCATCGGAAGGTCACTCTGCTGAAAGTGCCTGATGCGAAATAGCTGGATTTGAAGAAATACAGGACGAGCGATACGTAGCTAGGATGGAAGAAGTACAAAGACACCCACACCGATTCCCAGACTGGCGAATCGAAGATGGCATGTTGTACAAATTTCGTAGCGACCCCCTATTAGACCCAGTGACATCTCGAGAAGAAGAATGGAGACTTGTCGTCCCAGTAGAATACCGGTGAGAGAGTGATGACGGATAGCCACTTCATCACCTCCGCGGGACACCTGGGACTTGAGAATACCTATGACCGAGTGGCCCGCGAATACTACTCGCAAGGCATGTACTACGACGTGCACCACTTCGTCCAGTCTTGTCTCGAATGCCAGAAGCACAAGGCCTCTCAGACGGGACCCATAGGGCTACTAGGCAAGAGAATTGTAGAGCGACCATGGTCCGTAGTGGCAGCAGATCTTATGGAATTTCCACCAAGTAAGAGTCAATTCAAATACTTGGTGGTATTCCAGGATCTCTTCACGCGGTGGATCGAGCTGAAGCCGCTGAGAAAGGCGGATGGCAACTCGGTGGCTCGCGTCCTAGAGGAGCTCATCTTGTTTCGGTGGGAAACGCCAAACTACGTACTCACAGATAATGGGAAAGAGTTCATTAATAAGCACCTGACCGACACTCTGAAGGAGTATGGAGTGACCCATGTGACCATGCCACCATACCATCCGCAAGCCAATCCAGTGGAGATAAGCAACCGAACTCTAAAGACCATGATAGCGACCTTCGTGAAACAAGACCATCGGAATTCGGATGTCCATCTTCATGAGTTCAGGCATGCAGTCAACACTGCGATGCAAGCGAGCACCAAGCCATCCTGAATTATGGACTAAAACCCAAGGCCGGTGAAGAGTTTATGAAGAGAAGTAGAGCCAAAGCGACCAATTGTTAGTAGCGACCCCGAAGATTGGTTAGATAGAGTAAGAAGACTGGATGCCCTACGTGACCTAGTAATCAGGCATATCAACTCTGCAAAGGAGCGACAAGCCAAATACTACAATCGTGGCAGGAAGGAGGCGACATTCCAGGTAGGGGACTTAGTAATGAGGGCAACCCATCACTCGTCAAACAAAGACAAGCGGTTCTCGGCTAAGTTAACTGATCGGTTTGACGGCCCATTTGCCATCAAAGAAGTCAAGTCTCCGCTGGTATATGTACTAAATATGGGTGAGGATAAAAGAATACCCGAGGTGCACGTGAGGGAATTGAAGAGATATATTTCCCCAAGGGGAAAAGCTCCGTAGTAGCGACCTCCTCCTTACAAGCGAGCTTGAAGTGGTTATTTATCGAGATGGCCAGTAAAGGAGAACAAACTGATTACTCTAGCGACCACAACGATTAGCGACCCATCCGAGGCCCGAAGCATCGGCGACCAAGGGCATAACCTGAGAACCCCATTAGCGACCGAAACATGGAGTGACGGAGGCATACCCATGCCCAGTAAGTTGTTAAAATTCTTGTTATTTATTTATTTATTGAATATTTTTTATTAGGATCTTATAATTTCCCCTATGATCGCGCGATCTATGAGCGCCATTGCTCTGTGGTCGGATTGGGAGTAGTAAGGTGGAGGTATTAATTAAATTTTTGTTTGTTTTCAGCCTGATTAGTTATAAGTATATATATATATATATATATATATATATATATATATATATATATATATATATATATTGCTTCTTGCAAAGCTCTGGTGCCGAGGGTTGTTCGGGAATCGCGTTGATGGGATACAATGGCCCAATTAGAGTCTCGTTTTATTATTGGAATAAACAGTCCACTCCTGGCGGTGTGTCCCGTTTAGGGGGAGAGTTTGTGACGTGTATTTCACGTCTCAATGTTATTAAAACACGAGCAGTCAATCGTGACCAAATCACCCGTCACCAGAGCCGAGCAATTTATATTAAATAATTATTGTTATTAATGGGGGGGATTGTTATTTTATTTGTTGAGGGAATAAGGATAATGAGAGTCGCGACCGAGGAAAGCCACAGACTGGCACACACACGCACACACCCATACCAGCTGATCGCCGCAGCAACGACCGATCGGAGCGAGCAACGACGACGAGCATATACACACACATGCACGGCATCAACACCACTTCACTCTGTACGCGCGACCCTCTCTCTCTCGCTTGCTCTTTCTTCCTCGCCTCTCGAGGATGATGAGCCACTGCCCGCACGCACACACACACACACGCGAGCGCGCGACCGCTCTTTCTCCCGATGCACGCAGACGCGGGAGGAGAGAGGATTCACAGCAGCAGCGGCGGCTTCCTCGAGGCATACTTTTTGTCAAGCTAAGCTTATAATTTAAGGGCGCTGACATAAAATTCGACAAAAGGAATGTCATTTCGAAATACAGTCATACAGCAATTCTAAATCGGACGACACGAAATTGTAAAGTAAGCGTTTCATAATATCGCTTATACAATACTTATAATATTTTATATATTGTTTTTGTAATAACGTTATTATTAAGTTTTAAAATATTATACTTTTTTAATCAACAAGGAATAAGATATAAAAGAAAACGAGAGCGTAAGATGGGCAGTTCGTTCCTAAGGCCCCACAGTAGGCTGACTCGCGGCTCGATAAAATACGACAACTAAAACGCATAAATATCTACAAAACTTATAATCTATCTATTAAAATTTATATCCATACGTTATCCAATTTCCAATAAAAATCATGCTCAAGTATTTTTCAAATCAATTCAGCGCGTTTCCATTGTTACAAATTATAATAAATTGTGCTAAATAAAGAAATAAATAAAAGTTATACTGTGAATTCGAGAATTGGAAAATATCATTTTAACCACCTCCAACCTTGATCCAGAAAGCAGTTAGTTGAACCGCAGCAGATTAAAAAGTAAGCGATACAATTTCAAATAATTCTATAAAATATCAAACAGGTTGCTGGCAGTGAGAGTGCCAGTTTTCATGGTAGAGCCTGCCACTAGACACATATCACATTTGTTCTGAATTCTCATATTTTAGGAGCTCAGGACATAACAACGTTATATCTACCTTTATACGTATGCATATATTTAGTTTTCACACTCGACAACATCTCTCTCTCTTCCCGGGATATTCTTTCTCTCTCTCTATTTCGAGACACGCCTGCGAGGACACACACTCCGTGTGAAGTGCGTGATTGTTTCCCTTCCCCTTGTTGAATATATGTATGTTTTTTATAGCTTCTGTGTAGTTTCTGGCTTTTTCCCTTTTCCCCACTCGTTCATGCTCTCACCATCGAATGGTATGTACCGCGGGTTTTACCGATTAAAACCCCGTTACATATAATTGGCGCCCTCCGGAAAAACTCACAGAGTTGTGGGGATTAAATGAAAAACTAGCGATAAAGTGTATAGTGCGGTTCGCGTGGCGTATATTGTGAACGCGCGCGTCGAAAAATATTCGAGTCAGCCGTATATACAGACTTTGAACGGAGAGTATATTGCCGCTGGAATGCGAGCACTCACGCGCAAAAGGTAAACAAACCGCGGCGAACACTGGAAAATTCTGAGTACGGGTCAGGCCGGAATTAAATAATATTTCGGCAGTTTAGTGAATTCGAACGGCTGCTCGATTTATGTGGTCAACGTGTTTAACATACGAGGAGAAAATAACTTGTTGCTAGATAGATTTTTATAGGTAAGGGAACATATGCGAATATAATTTAGTGTAAAAGCGTCTCTCGCAAGTGGACAAATGTGATTGTCAAAGAGTTTTTATAACAATTATTAGAAATAAAATATAATGATTAAAAATTTTCTTAATTAACGGTAAATAACAAATACATTTTTTTTGTTAGTGTTGTGATGAGATATTTCTATTTTAGTAAAAATAAAGTGTGAAATTTAATAAAATCACGGGGTACTTAAATTAATACAATTTCATACATTTAAAGCGAACTCGCATAATAAATAATACAACCACTTATTTCGTGACGTAAAGAAATGTAATCTTATTGCTGAAAATTTCCTAATATTTAAAGTGTGTAAGAATAAAATAAATATTGAAAATTTTATTTCGGAATTTGAGTAGTAGTATTACTCAGTATTGTGTTGGAAATATAGTTACATTTATATTCGGCTTTTCGAATTAAACAGTTTGTTTAGAAAATTAATCACTTGTTGACAAAATTAATTTATGGTTAAATAAATAATTTGGTAAATAAAATAACACTTTTAACCACTTGCTCGTTTAATAGCTAATTGACTTGTTCGTTTATTAATTAGCTTAGTTAAAACCGTATATTCGATTTACGGGAAAAATAGAAGCGGGTAGTGCGTGCGCTTATATTATAACAGCGTGTACTTAAAATTATACATACGTAGTGTCGATATTGAGCGTATATACAGTGACTGTACTGTATAGAATATAGATAGTTGTATAGGTGCGAGTCTGTGTAGTTGCAGAGTAGTAGATGCAATTGAACTGCGACTAAACCGCCGAATAATTGCGTGGCCATAGTATGCGTATCGCTTAATTAATTGATTAAAAATATTATTGTGATTTTTTTTTATATAAACAATGGTTTATTAACTTAATTAATGATGGTAATTGTAGTTAAAAATTTTTTTTTGCTAAATAAAATTGAGAGTTAATGGACTACTTAATTAACTAAATAGTTGATTGCTGACTGACTTCGTATCTTTGGCATAATTGTTTGCTTCATAAACAATTGTTGTTATTTTAATTAAGGATCATTAGTATAATTTGGTTATTTTGGGAAAATAGTACTATTGTTTAATAAATTAATTGAATAATTATTAAATTATTTGATCATTGAAAATTTTTTCTTTGTTTTTTTATTTTTTTTTAGCAGGAAATATTACATTCGTTTTTCGCGATGTTAAGGGAAAAATATAATTAAAATTCTTTATTTATTACAAACTACACAAGATACTTAATTCGAATTGAGGTAGATTAATTTAGTATTCTTTCAGCGTTATCGATTATTATATTTAAATAAATATTTATAATTAATAATTACTAAATAATATTTACTAGAGAAGTGATTTGCGCAAAATAATACGCTGAAAGAAACACCTAGTGTGTGCGATGAACACCATCTGTTGAAAACAATTACGGGTACAACAAATATTATTAAATATTCGAATTAATAACTTGTACTGGAAATTACAACGTAGTTAAATTTAAAAATATTGGGTTTCTTGAAATAAAATAGATAAAAACACAAGAAAATGGCGAATCAATACGACCTCACCTTCGATGAAACGGTAGGAACCGAGATCCAAGCGTGGATTTTACGTTTAGAGGGACAAAGATTAGATATTTTTTTAAATAGGCTAGAATTAAAAAGCGATGGCACACAATTTGCGAAAAGCGATAGATTATATAGACGCTTGCGGGGCGACTACACAGCAGCCGACTTCGTTGATAGCTTAGACAGCATAGTTACAGAAGAGCTGAGAACTCGTCGAGAAGAGAAGCTCGACGAAGTATTACAGGATGCGAAGTTCAGTAATGAGACACAAGCCGAAATTCTACATAGGCAGCAATATTGGGCAAGTCACCGAGTAGGAACGGATTTATCAAATGACTTCGCTCCCATGGCAACCAGCTCCACCCAAATGAGTTCCTTGAACATGTCTTTGACGACATGCCAAGGAAATGGACTCGGTAACACTGGTGTGGTACAAAATAATGCAGGAGCAACGGCGGCAGCGACGGTAGTTACGACGACGCCGAACCACACGCCACCAGCTGACGAAACCACAGCACCTGTGTATGAACGGCCTGTTCAAGCACTCATTCCACCACCACCACCGCCACCAATGCCACTAGCATTCTGGGGAGGCCAACAGACTAGTACTGCGGTGCCGCCAAGTATGATAGCAGTAACAAGTACTACAACTACAACGACAACTGCTACAGCAACCGACTTAGGGGAAATGAGTAACCCGAATACAGTATATTCAACGGGTACAAGACAAACTGCGAACGCGCAAGAGTCAAATATGGTACTGGTGACGTTATCGAACGGCACGTCATACCCCGTTCCAAGAGCCGTGGCACTCGAAATGGCAACCACGTCAGTAGTTGTTCAAGAATACAGTAACCAAGTGAAAGAGTTGCAAGAAAATGTTGCTGAACTGATTACGAGCACAAGGTTGCGTTTTGAAACCTTGCAAAGCAACGAAGCAACAAATACGCATCAAGGGCAAGGAGCAAGGCCCAAAAACAACAGGAGTGTCGCTTTTCGGGACACATTCGACCTACGTTATGACGATGACTACCAGTCGAATTATTACCCAAGGGCACAAACAGGAGGAGCAGCAAGAAGCGGGGGATCGCGACTTAACGCTAACACCCCAAGTTTTACCTCAATGCTGCAACAGACCAGAGAGAGAGGACCAGCGATGGCTCACCAGCACGATCAGACTCTCCCAACCCGGCATATTCTCTCTCGACTATATTCTCTCTCCTATCTTACATTGATAAATTTGAAGTGCCTTGGAATGAAGAAAGGAAACTGCAACTAATTTATCAAAATATGTCACCAGAGTTGCAGGCGATTGTGAGTAAGGAGCAGACCACGGATCTTGACACTTTGATTCGGTTGGCGCGGCAGGCAGAAGCTGTCGTGGAGGTACGGCGTAGTTGGAAAGAGCCACCTCTTGCGGATAAATGCTTGTTGCCGGAATTGGCATATAAAGGGCCACGCGCACCGACGAATTATTATAAAATGAGTCTGGCAGCGATATCGCAAAGTTCGCCTCAAGAGATGTCGGCTTTAATCGAGAAGTTGCTCAATGAGAAGCTGAAACAGCTGACTCTGACTGGCCCCATGAAAGCTCCATCGCCAACTGCAGAGGAAGCAGCGGCGCAAAAATCGGTTCCTCAAAGATATAAAGGGCCGTATTATAAAAGGGGCAACAGTCCAAAGCGAAGAAGTTCCCCACACCAGCCGGCCAGTGAAAAGAATAAGGGAAAAACTCCTGGGCCACGTTCCCATCTCGTATGCTGGGGCTGTAGCTGGCCAGAATACACTACACGGACGTGTCCTGAGTGTGCGGGAAAAGAGCAGGGGGGTACGTAGATCAGGTCCATACCACCCCTGCAGCCAACTTAAGGACCTCACCGACTCACTCCAATGAGACCAGCGAAGCACACGCGCAAGCTGAGCCAGTTCTCCCACCGATCGCGACGGCGGCAGAACCTATAGTAGCTCACGATGCGAATGGCGCTTCTGAGGAATCAGCTCCTTACATCGAGAGAGACTACTCTCGATGGTGGATGCAAGTGGGGATTGGTGGATTCCGAGTGCGTGCACTGCATGATGGACGTGCTGCACGAACATGTATTGGACCACTTGGCCTACAGATTGCTGCAGCATGCAATAAAAAGATTGCACCTAGTAAAGGACCAGGCGTACGGATGGCTAATGGACAGATCTCACCTGTGATCGGATATGTCGATTTACCATTCGATATAGGTGAGGTACGACGCCATTTAGAGGTCGTTATTCTACCCGAGTTACCAGAAGGATGTCTTCTCGGCGTGGATTTTAAGCGGGCGTTCAACGCACACATCCTACCTCGGGAAAATAAAATAAAGGTAGAAGGGATTAAGGAACTTCTCCCTCTTGAGGTAGCGGAAATTGGAGTAGATGAGCGAATTCCGATCTCCTCTGTTGGACTTGCCGACGTTTCTGATACGCAGCGCTCTCAATTGCAAGAGATGTTGGATCGAGTATTGCCAAAGGGCAAAGTGCCCTTAGGTCGCACCAATCTAATGCAACATAAGATTGATGTTGGTTCTGCGCGACCTATTAGGCAAAGATACTATCCCGTCTCCAAGAAACTTGAAGAAGAAATGCATGCACAAGTGCGCCAGATGCTGGAAGCAGGGGTCATTCGTAGATCCCATAGCGAATGGTCGAGCCCAGTGGTTATTGTTCGTAAGTCAAACGGCTCTTATCGCTTTTGCGTCGACTATATGGAAAGCACGCTATATTTCCAGCATTGACCTAAGCAGTGCATATCATCAAGTACCGTTAGAGGAAGGATCACGACACTTGACGGCGTTTACGGTGCCCGGCCTAGGCCTGTTCGAGTTTTGTTCTCTCCCGTATGGCGTATCTGGCGGACCCGCAACGTTCCAAGAATTGAGCGACAAAATTATCGGTCCCGAGCTGGAGCCACACGCATATTCATATATGGATGATATGATTATAGCGACAGAAACTTTTGAAGAGCACTTAATATGGCTTGAGTATGTTCTCCGCAGAATTATGGATGCGGGCCTCACCATCAATTTTGATAAAAGCGAGTTTTGCCGCAGCGAAGTTAGATTTCTGGGGGTTCTTGTGAATCGAGAGGGATTCCGGCCGGATCCAGAGAAGATCGCCCCGATTTTGGAGTATCCAGCTCCGAAAAATCTCAAACAGCTTCGACGGTTCCTAGGAATGGCGTCGTGGTATCGGAAATTTCTGAATGAGTTCGCCACGATTGCGGACCCGCTTACCCATCTGACTAGATCAAATGTCAAGTATGTATGGGGTGATGAGCAGCAGATGGCGTTTGAACAGATTAAAGCGCTTATCGTATCTGCTCCTGTGTTGCATAGTCCATCGTTCGACCATCAGTTCGTCATACAAACTGATGCCAGCTCCACGGGTTTGGGCGCGGTACTCACACAAATTATTGATGGGGCGGAACACGTGTTATGCTTTGCTAGCCGCACGTTGACATCAGCTGAGAGGAACTACTCACCAACCGAGCGAGAATGTCTAGCAGTGCTGTGGGCCATAAGGAAGTTCCGATCTTATGTAGAAGGTTATCACTTCAAGGTCATTACAGACCACCTAAGTCTGAAATGGTTACGAGGTATTCAGAACCCAACAGGACGCTTGGCACGCTGGGCTCTCGAAATGCTTGCCTATGACTTCGAGGTTGAGTATAGGAAAGGCATCGACAACTGGGTACCAGACGCATTATCACGCATGTACGAGGATGAGTCTGAAGTAACAGTTTCGTCAGTCAGTTGCCCGGACGAAGATACTAGTGATTCCTGGTATCTGGCAATGAAAGCGAAAGTCCGCGACAGTCCTACTGAGCATCCATATTGGAAAATAGTTGGCAACAGACTATACTATTATCGATCTGATCCTTCGATCGAAGATCTCTTAGAGGACCAGGATGCTTGGAAGCTAGTCCTCCCCAAAGAAAAGCGGATGCAAGCCCTACATGAAGGACATGCCGAGCCGACAGCTGGACACCTGGGACGCGCCAAAACATATGAGCGTATCGCATTGCTGTATTATTGGCCGTCAATTTACAAGGATATAGCAAATTACGTGCGTTGCTGCGCAGTGTGCCAGCAATGCAAAGCTGTCCAGTTAGCACCCGCTGGACTTATGGGCCGGCGGATCGTAACAAGGCCGTGGGAAGTAGTAGCCGGAGATATTATGGGCTCCAACTCTCGTACACCGCGCGGTCATGAATATCTGCTAGTGTTCATGGACCTTTTCACGCGCTGGGTGGAGTGTATCCCCATTCGTAAAGCAAATGCGAAAACGATTAAGAGGGAACTCAGAGAAAAAATCTTCCTACGCTTCGGAGTGCCGGAGACGTTCCACTCTGATAATGGAAGGGAATTTAAAAACAAGATAGTGGACCGATTCTTAGAAGAACATGGAGTGGTCCACACGACAATACCACCATATCATGCGCAAGCAAATCCCGTAGAGCGAGTAAACCGCACCTTCAAGACCATGATCACGTCATATATAGAGTCGAACCATAGTACTTGGGATCTACACATTCCCGAGCTAGTGTTTGCCTATAATACGGCTGTGCAAGAGTCTACGGAATTGTCACCTGCTTTTCTGAATTTCGGACGCAACCCCGTGCCTCCGAGTACGCTACGACGGCAAGAGGAACTCGCCTCAGCGCAGGAAGCAGAGGCAGCTGCGTTAGAGAATTGGAGTGAGCGCATGAATAAACTTCAGGAAGTGCGAGATTTAGCAGCGAAAAATTCAGCGAAAGCGCAAGAACGCCAGGCTAGATATTATAATCGCAAGCGGCGAGATGTGCAATACGCTGTAGGCCAGAAAGTATTGCGACGTAATCGCATTCTTTCGTGTGCGCCACAAGGAATTACTGCTAAATGGGCCCCCAGGTATACTGGGCCCTACGTCATTTCTGAAAAACAAGGGCATAATACCTACCAGTTAGCTGACAAAAACGGAAATAAGGTGGACCAAATCTTCGTGAAAGATTTGAGGCCATACTATGACGACGACACCATACCTTCCGACTCCGAGGACGAAGCAGTAGAAGATACTTCGAAGGACAGCGAGGGACCAAGCAACCTCGAGCTTCAGCCAGACGAGTCGCGAGCGAACAATACGCCTAGAATAGTAGAGAAAAAGCGTGGTAGGCTGCGTCAAACGAGTCTAGTTGTTCAACGTAAGGCAGGGATGGTTAGTAATAAAATAGGGGCGCGACCGACTACCGTACCCAAGAGAGGTCGAGGGAGACCAAAGGGGTCCACAAAATCCTTTGAGCCTACTTGTGACGCTTCTCCTCGACGCACCCGATCCAGAACGGTGAAAATACAAAAGTAAAATTTCGACTTACCTTCTATACATTATTTATACATAATCGTTTTATTTATTATATATTATAAACACGCCTTGGGCACCTGAGAATCCCTATCTAAACGTCTATTTCCCCTCCTAGAAAGAAGATGAATCCAGCCCAAGGATTGGAAGGGGAAAATGCGACGTTCGCCGTCCACTTGATAGTGAGGCTGACAGGCCCGAGCCAACCCGTCACACCTGGGGGCTCCTCCGAAGGGCTCACTCTCGAGGAGATACCCCTAGGAGCGGGAGTGGGCTTCAGGGACCAGCCCGTCCTCGACAGACACCCTGCGTTAGCCGCCATAGGTCAAGGATCACAGACCCCTGACACGAGTCCAACGGATCAGAGAGCGAGGATGGGGAGGATGCCCTCACGGTCATAGAGGTCGCCACGAGTCGACCACAGCAAGCGAGATCCGCAGAAGAAAGGACGGCGGACGAGATAGAGACGACTCCCTCCACAACCCTAGGAGAATGGGAAAGGGTCCGACAATGACTACTCTCCTCGAGGCGGGAATACCTCGAAGGTCGAAGACGACACCTGGCGGCATGTGACGACTACGAGGAGTTCGTAGAGCGCCAAGGAGAAGAAGGTCGCCGCCTTGGAGCCAGTTTCGCAACCAAAGTCGCCGACAGTAGAGCAGCTTTCGCCGCGGCGGACCAGTGTGTCCGGGATAGAGAGCAACAGAGGCAGCGCCTAGAACGGGAGGTGGAGGAAGCGCGAACAAGGATCGCCACCTTCCAAGAAAGAACATGCCGGGAGGCCGAAGACCTCCAGCGACAATTGGACCAGGTGGTGGCCCAAAGCCGAACAGTGGGGGCCGTAACACCGCCAGTACGACGGGATAGACCGCGGTTCTGCCACCAGTGTGGCTTGAGAGGGGTCAACCGTGGCCGCGAGTGCCCAAACCGGAGCAACCACCCCGATTTCGTGCCGCGCCGGTAAAACGCGAAATGAAAGGCGAGGAGGATATGCGAATCGCCATGGAAATTCTCCCGCCCCTATAATAAAGAGAGAGAAAAGGATACCTTCTGCGTTTTATTTATAATACCTTTTCATTACAGTCAATTGACTAATACTATACACATTTTTTTATTTTTTTTATTTTTTATCTATTGCACTATTATATTATGACTTACTAATACTTTTTTGTGGAGAGAGAGCGGTAGATGTCGAGCTGACACGCCTCCGGCTAGCAGCGTCTGTGGGAGGGGTGTGTGACGGGTAATTTCACATACCCTGTCACATTCTCTCTCCCACACACATATACACACACACACTTAGAACCTGTACTAACCGTTTCTAGATGTTACAGGTGTCAATGCTGTAAAGGGAGAGAGAGGATTGCGAGCCGCATAGAGAGAAAGAGAGAGAGAGAGAGAGTATAAGTAGGGGGCGCGCAGGGGCGCGAGCCACGATAGTTTTTCGGGAGAAGGTAGAGACGTTTAGGCAGCTAGCAGAGACGGACGCGATATTATTACAACGGAAAGCGACGGGTGCAATTGCGACGACCGCCCAATATACCTTCGAGCCGGCCACCGCTGTCCCCAGGGATTGTCTGGGGATAATTACTTATCGTGCGACGATCGCTGTCGAGTGCCAGGGTTAAGGTGAGTCAGCAGTTATATCTCTCTCTCTCTTCCCGGGATATTCTTTCTCTCTCTCTATTTCGAGACACGCCTGCGAGGACACACACTCCGTGTGAAGTGCGTGATTGTTTCCCTACCCCTTGTTGAATATATGTATGTTTTTTATAGCTTCTGTGTAGTTTCTGGCTTTTTCCCTTTTCCCCACTCGTTCATGCTCTCACCATCGAATGGTATGTACCGCGGGTTTTACCGATTAAAACCCCGTTACCTAATCCACTATTCAATACTAAAATAAAAATTTTTGAAATGGGAATCATCTTATATCGGCATTATGGGAATTGACCTTCAAGTGGGAATTGACCTTATATGGGCAAATCCGCTAAACTTTTGACTTTTATGTTACTCTTAAGTTTGAGGCTTCAAACGTTAAATATTGTCTATCTTTGGGGTGGGGTTTTTCAAATTACACACTTGTTTACATGGCAATACATTACCAAATCATTCTGCCGATATAAAAAGGTTTAAATAATGAACCTCTCAAAAACGTCAGTTTCCGCTACTTATTTTCATTCTGTGCATCTCAGACTCATATATTAGTTTAAATATCGGTTAATATAAGTGAAAAATATTTGGATTGAGTATGTACCTCTTAAGAAAAAGCAAGTGTTGAACAAGTTTAATAGCGTAACTGTCTTTTCTGAAAAATTAAATTTTGATAGTCTTTCCTATGTTCTATTTGTTCCAAAATTTTGTGTACATGATCTTTATTATTTTCGCAATATTTTGCATAGTTTTTCATTTCATTCTTATCATGTTCAAACAATCGCACTCTAAGTTTATTGACAGTTTACGAGCCGCTCTCACAAGAGCCCGTGTCTAAGAGTCAAACTTTCAAGTCAATTATCTTTAAAACGGTAATGGTTAATGCTTTCAAATTTAACATACTATCGTAAACTTCATAGAAGAATGACATATTACATTTTCAGAAACATCTTATCGTTTTGACTTCACTATCGAACCTCCTTAAAAGAAACTATCAAAAGAATTTATGACCTCCAAGACATATGGCAAAGGTACAATTTCCCTAGGGAATATGGCGATATCGCAAAGCACACGCAGCAAGAATATGACACTTACATCCATCTCAACCAACAAACTGCAACGGATAAGACAAGTAGTCGACCTTCACCTCGAGCACGAATTTTCCATTCCTATCAACCATGTAGAACAAACAAACCCATAGACATAGCAGCCGTAAAATTAGGCTTTAGAGCAGATACATTTTTAATAGAATACAAAATGCTGTCCATACCAATTGCACAAACACACGCAAACCACACGTCATCGGTATCAGACAAAAGACCTTTATATCAAATAACAATCTCACAAAATGCAAACATACTCAACACCATAGAATATATACTTATACCCAACCAATAGTCGAAGCTGACGGAGATCTATCGTGCGAGTATTTACTCCTTAATCAACCTAGCGAAGACAGTATAAAAAAATGCACCATCAATTATTTACCTCAATACATACATTACTGGACTCACCTCGACTCCATTGATGGATGGATATACTCTTTTCCCGAACCAACTACATTACAAATTATATGCCCCGGGGAAAAACACGAACGTGTTAGACCAAAAGGAGTTGGAATTTTTTCTACCACAAATTAAAAACCATCGATAACACCCTCTATTTACCAACAATGAATCCTAAACACAGTGCTGCAAAATTAGAATCCAAACTAACGCTTGAAAACATCCAAGATAAATATAATCATTTATGGATCCATAGGATCCAATGCTTTTATACTAACCCTCATACTAATTCTAGTAATAATATTATGCATAAAATGTCAATTCAACAATAAGCAATCAGAATTACTACACACTCGTAGCCAAAACCACGACTGCGAATTGCACCCAATAAATGCAATAGTACATTCTCCATCAAGAATTTCATCAAACAGAAGGTCATTCATATCCAGGTATGGGCCTCATTCAAAAGAGAATCGTTCCGAAGACGAGGACAGAAAAAGTACTACAAAAAATAGAATGCACCTGTTTGTGCATAATGCCCAGCCATTCTCATATTATGATGCTTCAGCTGGATCGCCGCACTAACTATAGTAATCTGCTTTAATACTAGCAAAACTCAAACCTTCTAGTTTTTAATAATTTTATATTTTTATTGAAAAGCAAACACCACGAATACAATGCTACAATAAATCCATGGAAGACGCACAGATTGCAGGACTAGGAGTCCGTCATCTCGGAACTCAGTGTGAAGCCTACACTAGAGATGCAGTTATACCGCCACCAAATTACCTATTGAAAAATGATATTACTTCAATACAAACCTTAACATTGTACTACAAAACACCGAAAACAAAGATACTATCCATTTGAAAGATCGGATCAACTATCTAACAATACTATTTTCCCTAGTCCTAACCCTAACCATCTTTCAAATTTCTGTTCTGACTTCTATCATGTACAGAATCAATTCCATAATGTCATACACACTACCAAATTCATCGCACGATTACGCAACATTCAGCAAAGAGATTAATGACCACCCCATTAACACATCAACCCAATCTGATGATAAAACACCACCTTCAACTTAACAAGTCATCTTGGAACCACCATCCAGACTTCCTCTCAATACTAATCCTAGAACCTCAAACATTAACAAACTCTCAAAGGAAATCGATCAAATAATCGAGTCAGAAAGCCACAAACCACTTCCTATTAATGATATTAATATCCTAATCGAAACAAACAAATATCCCCTCTCACCAGTAAACAACATCATCGATTCTTTCATTCCTATCCTTAAACGAACCTCCCAATCAATCGAAAATTCACTGCAATCATCAAACAAAGTTTCACACTTATATACTTACGCAAGCATTTGACAACTAAGCAGGATCCTGCTTTGTACAAAATTATTTTTCTTTTAAGTTACCTATGTTTGTTATTTTTGTCAACAGATAAACTACCTACTCGTACTCGCACTTGTATTAACAACCATTCACAGCCAGACGTTCGACACGACCATAACTACCAAAACATCCAATATTTACTCAAAGGATTATGACATAGTGGACACCACCTTGAACGTGGACCGGCTAATATTCAACGAAGGGTATATGAAAACCGACATCGCCCTAGCTAAAGCAGAATGTCCTCCTACATCAAGGATTTGCCCTCTTGGACTTCCGAGGGTGAAATAACTAGTTTTTACTGAAAACCCCAACGCCATACATGAGGAAGTCATGAGGCAAAACCAAGACCTGCACGAAAAACAAAATTACCGAGTTTTCCTATTATATGCGCTAATCGAATTAGGAGCCATAGGATTTACGACGACCGTTCTCTTTGTCATGTGTACTTCAACCAAACTCAAGGACCTCAAGAATAAATATCGATACCTGATGAAGATTATTGTTTCAGGGCTCAATGATTTTTATTTATATGAAGGAAGGGAGCTATAAAAAAATATATGTTGTGTTTCAGTGCTTTTTTGTTTTTTTAGCGGCTTTTCGATATTTGAGTGTTAGTTTTTCGGGTTTCTGATATGTTTGAAATAATATCATCCATTCATTTTGTATGCATTCGAAAGAGCATAAAATTACCTATCTTTTCCAGTCCGAAAATTTAAATAAACTACTATTTTTTTCTGTTATACACAAAAAGGTCGTGTCTTGTTTAAAGGGTGATATCAGGGAAATATAACATGGAAAAATTTTGAAAAAATTTGAGATGATTTGAAATATGGATAAAAATATTTTGCAAAACTTTCAAACCTTTATCCTTTTCCTTTTTCGAGAAAAAAAAATGTTTTCTTTTGGCGAAGAATAACTTAAGTAAAATGTCATTATTCCTACTGAAAGTTTCCAGAAAGGTAGCTTTTTACTTTCTCTTGAGACTATTAGAAGCCTAGATTATAACGACCCTTACATTCAGAGTTATTTGAGGTTATGTTTTTGTTTTTAATTTTTTTTTATCTTTTATATCTCGAGACCGGCGCTTTAATTTTGTGCAAGACAGGACTCATTTTTTTCGTTTTTTTTATGAAGATTCTGAATTGAAGTAAAATTTAAATATCCGTTTCTGTTATACAATTATTTCTATATTTTACGATATTGTACGATAAATTATTTTGGTATTTTAGTAATAATATGATTGTTTAATTTTCTTTCCTTGTATTTAATAGCCATGTGCTCCCTCTTTTTTGGGACTCCAATATATCACAATGCATATGGGGCGAATCACGTCAACTCTCCTAGCGCGGCGCGCGAGCGCTTAATACTGTTGTTTTCAACTCGCGTTTGCGGTATGAAAAAAAATATATAAAAAATATCAAATAAACTATTTCGATGTATTTTTTCCTCAGCTTTCCAATGGTGTGGTCAGATTTTCCAAAATTTTCCATTTTCCTTAAAAAAAAAAAACACAAAACGTGTTATATCTCGAAAAGTCTATTTTTAATATTCTTTTTAATACTTTTAGTCGAAAGCTGAGGTTTTTTTACATAAAAAAAGTTCTTTTGCCCAGAGTGCCCGATTATATTTCAGTGAGTAATAGAACGCCGAAAAGTTGAAGTACCGCGCGCAGCGGCAAGGCACGTGACTTCGTGCTCGACGATGGCCGCTGGATTCGGTCCTCCTTTCCATATTTTGCTACCTTATAATTTCTTTTAAACCTGTTAGTTAAATTTAGTTATTTTTTTGTTTTTATTAATCGTTTTTTTGTTACTTTGGCTTTCGAAGAGGCTTTCTTTGTCTTTAGCTTCGCGGCTTTCTTTGTCTTTGTTGCGAGTTTGGATACATTATTTTCTTTTTTCTTAGTGTCTTTCCTTGGAACGATTTGATATTTAGATCTTAAAGACGTTTTCTGCAGTTTGAATGTGTTTTGATTCAATGGAATAAAAGCATAATACTGTAAAGTCCCTGGTATCGATTTAGCATTATCTAATCTTGGTTTAAGTTCTAAAACAGTTTTTTCATAATCATCTTTATTGCTATAAAATACTTTGGTTTCTTTGCAATAATTTTTAGCCCATTCGTAAAGACATTTTGCTGTTAAAATTCTATTTTTGGATGAAAGTTGTACACTAGCACGTTTTGCACCTCTTTTTAAATTCGCACCGATACCATCACATGCACCTTAGCCGTGCGCGGTAGCATAAAAGTGCCATTTCGCTGAGATTTCGAAATCTTTTTCATGAAACAGAAGATTTTGCATATTATTCTTATTTTTAAAATGTTGACTTGCTCCATCCGTTAAATAATAAATTTTTTTAACTACGAAATTAGATTTCAGATAAAGTATGACAATTTTTTGATATTCATAAACCGCAACAGTATCGTGGTTTAGATTATCAGAAATTACAGCAATGCTTACATGTTTAAGATCACTATTTTCTTTGTAATAAATTACAACTGTAAAAATAGTTGCCTGGTTATTATTCCAATGGAAAGATTGCGTAGAATTCTGTACTACAAATGCATAGTTTTCCGTAAAATCAAAACAGACAATAAACTCCCCTTCTTGAAGATTTTCTTTCAACTTATTCACATACTGTGACTGTTTCTTAGCAAAAAATCGTGAGTCTTCAATTAATTTGTCGCCCAGCGTGTTGAGAAAGTCATAAACGTTCTCACTTTTTGAAGCTATCGTACACCGATCTGTTTGAAACCACGATTCAAATTGAATTTCAAAAACATTATTTTTATCAAAACATTCAAGCAAATGTTCTCGTAATGCAGACGTATTAGGTAAATTTAGACAGTCACCCAAGAAACACTCATCACGTGCATTTTTACAAACGATTGCCTGAATACAGTCATGATAATTTGTAAGATATAGTTTACTATTTTTCGTTAAGCACTCTAGCTCAGCAGCTTCTAGCATGAGCTTAACGTTTTCATCATGTACACATACACATACATTGTGTGTACCACTGCTTCCAGCTAAAACACAGTGTACTGGTCTCAATTGTATGAATTTTGTTAACCCAATTTTAACGTGTTCGTATTCTTTTTGAAATAAATAATAGATTTTGTTCAAATTGCCAAGAAGTAATCTTTTCTGAACGTGTTCTCGTTTGCCGTTGTCCTGCTTTACGGATATGCAATCTTTCAAGCCTGGTATAATTCGACTTATGTCATCCTTTTCATAAAAACTTTTAACTAAATTTGTAGTTTCGACCGAAAGTACTTTGCCGCGTTTTTTTTCAGGAACTGAGAAAACTCCTTTTTTAAGCTACTAACTCTTTTGATTCTCGAGCTTCCCATTCAGTACAACCAAACTCTCTGATTAAATCATTACGAGACCAAAAATCGGGAGCAAGAGTGAGTAGCTGAATTCTATCTTGCTTCGATATAGTATTAGAAAATTTTCTTTTAATTTGTTCGAGAACCGTTACGCCAGCTTTATGATATTCATCACAACAAATTTTGTTAGCTTTTTTTGTATCCGAAATAGGTAAATCTGCTTTACGTTTGTAAATTTGCCTACGACATGTACCACATATTTTCGCTTCTTCGGGTACAAACGGAAATATACTTCTAAAAGTTGAAGGAAAGTCAAACAGATCTTTAGACGTAGGGTGATTCTCTCTCGAGAAAGGATTTATGCATTTCATTTTCCAGGTTGAACCCATTGTAGTTGCTACAATAAACCGGAGAAATACGTAACCAATAGATTTATGATTTAATCATAAAAAAATCTAAATTTAAAAAAAATCATCGTCGTATATATGAATTTCTTGTGACAATTCATTTATAGATTAAAGTTTTTTATGTTTAAGCCACCTACCGACTGAAAAAAGAACTAGTTTTACAGGTAAGCATGATGTGGCGGTGACGGCGGCCGCGCCGCGCCAAGTCGCGCGCGGTACTTCTACTTTTCGGCGTTCTATTACTCACTGAAATATAATCGGGCACTCTGTGCAAAAGAACTTTTCTTATGTAAAAAAACCTCAGCTTTCGATTAAAAGTATTTAAAAAAATATTAAAAATAGACAGGAAAATTTTGGAAAATCTGATCACATCATTGGAAAGCTGAGGAAAAAATACATCGAAATAGTTTATTTGATATTTTTTATATATTTTTTTTCATACCGCAAACGCGAGTTGAAAACAACAGTATTAAGCGCTCGCGCGCCGCGCTAGGAGAGTTGCCGTGATTCGCCCCATATGTGATTTTGTATTTTACATTTGTATTTTATATACTAGTTTGTTATGTTGGGCGAAGTCGGTCGAGCGAAACCTATCACCTACTCACAAGCGCCTCAGACATTTTTGAGGGGGCTATGTGGGTGCATACGTCCTGCATCAAAGCACAATGCGTAATCGGAGATCTTTTTCAGAGGAAAAAATCTAAGAAAAAATTCTCGAGAATTTTCTCTGGGAATCGATCCCTTGACAGCGTGAGTGACTTGTATTGGTAGGCAAGCGTCATACCCACCTAGCCAAGAGGGGATGTATGATCGCTTTAGTGTAATTACATTTAAAAGAGCATAACATTTTATAGCCGCAAATTTTTAATTGATACTTTCTTTTCTTTTGTTATAAATGAAAATGTCATATTTTGTTTAAACGGTTAAAGTTATCAGCCAGGATGGACAATAAATTCACAGAGAGCCACCAAGGAACAACGAACTGATACAAATGGATGTCGATCATTGAGACGTACCTCATTTCACACCGTCTGGGATTTGAGCCATATTACCACTACCATGAGGCACCATTAAGCAGAACCTGTCTTATATCATTTGAGCAGCCCCTACGACGACACTACAGGATCTTAGGCTGGGACGGAACCGAAGGCTTATGTACCGGTATAACAACTCTCCTCAATACACGTATATCGGATGTATCACCAACTTGACGGACGACGAAAAGGTGGTACTTCTCCAGACATTCAACTCCGGATATAGTCCATGTAATTGACGAGTCCCTGGAAATTGCCCAAGATGCAACCAACGGGCGAATTTAACCATCGATGAAGATACCAGATGATGTAATCTGTTTCTCAACTTCATCGATTTTAACTTTCTTCAGGCTCATTATTACGTCCTTATAGAAAAAAAGGCGAATGACAACAGGTAATAAGTACGCTAATTAGGCACTAATCTTCACTCCCTCCCCCCTCCCCGCCCTTCCTTCATATATCCAATGATTCCCTTTGCCTCGACAAAACCGAAACCATGACTTTTACACTTCTTATATGCATACGTATCGTGACATCCAAATTTATGACTTTAGAATAAACTACGAGTAAAATCAATTAATCAAAAATATATACGAATCATTTTTATTTATTCTTCTTTGTTATGGAAATAGATTATCACGAAATGTTAAGTTATGGATAGCATAAAAAAGTGTAAGTAAAAACTGAATGAATGATATATATCTTTTAAACAAATGACAACTTTCAACTTCATTCATTCAATTTTTACAGCGTATTCAGTAGAAGTTGCATTCCTACTCCATCTAAACAACAGAGTCGAACTAGCAAAAGGAAAGTCAGAAAAATGAGCAATGCGTCACTTAAATTAATCGAGGACGATGAACTTTCGGACAAGGGATATGTAATATTCTAATTTTTATTATGACACATTTCTCATTATTTTTTCTCTTTCTTTTCCGCGTTCTTAAATAAATGTAGATCGAGCGATCTTTCAACCACGCCGATAAAAAACAATCGAAGATTTACCCTGTAAACACAGGTGCGAATAGATAATCTGCTAATTGAATCATCAATCGTGTTTTTCCCAAAATCTAGAAATATCACGCGTTGATTACATCATGCATCTTGATAACACACGATATTTCAATTCAACAGTATAAATACAGCCGGTCCGGGCTAATGTAGCAGCCTTCTGCATGAGTTCAGACACCCGCCACATCGCCGCGTAACTCATGATATATATATATATATATAGATACATGTCCAGTTGCGGAATATTTTTATTTTATAAGTGCGCAACAGGCGCTAAGCAGTCACAGTCCACAGTCTACAGCCGAAAGTTCGCAATAGAACATTGATCCGTCTAGTTATCGAAATATATTTTATTTTTTGGAAGACCCGAGTGGCAACAGTCTATAGTTTTCTTCATTCTGTCGAGAGCCATGATCGACAGACCATCGCGTAATTCGAGTGTATGCGCCATCACGTTATTTGCGGGTACAATTATCAATCATATCAACGATTGTGCGACTCACATTGTACCAAATACCTACTGGGACCTTATATTGTATCATCCACTGAGGTATTTCAATAAATTGTAACAGGAGAATATGTATTGTGTTCATTTACTTCACACATAAGGTAAGAAATTATATATATATATCCTTAAAACATAATATCCAGTTTCCTCTCCGCCAGGGTTAAATAATCCTAGCTAATCCCGATCCACACGTCCTCCTTCTTCTTGCCGCCACGCTCGAAAATACTAATATCCGCTTGTGGAACCACTCGATACAAAACGGATAAAGGCCGCGACATTCGGGATATTTAATTCATTTTAATGATCTCGGAACGTCAAAACAGATTCTAAGCAAAAACAACATTCTTGAGAACTGGATTCATTTTGAATGAAGATGTTATTTCAATAATAATTTCTTTTTACTGAACTAAATGCAGAACATGTATATCTATAACATTAGACTATGTTTTTTAATTCGTCGAAATTTCAAGCGTTACTATGTATATATTATATATTAATCAAAAATCGAATAAATTGATAATAGGGAATTTGCATGAATTTTGATTTTAATTTTATTCGAAAGTTCAGGAAATATAATGAAATTCTCAAAACAATATTTTTCTTATGCGATAACTTTTATAATATTGATATATTGAAATTGTGCTGAAATCAGGTGGTTGTTTGAATTCCTGGCACGTGACTTTTACATGATGATGTAGATCTACCGCTGTTTAGCGCCTCTATCGATGAGTCTGAACCTTTGCCATACATATAATAATTTTGATATCTGCAGATGGAGGCGCAGAACGATGATATATCTACGTGATCATGAAGAAGTCATGTGATACGAATTCAAACTATTACCAAATTTCAGCGCAACTTTAATGTACTATTATTATAAAATTTATCGCATACGAAAAAATAATGTTTTGGGAATTTTATTATTGTTTCATAAACTTTCGAAAGCAATTAAAATAACAATTTAATTACAACTCATGCATGTTCTCTATTATAACTAATATATTAAATAAATATTCATTTCATATTGGAACAGTCGATTAGTTTGGAGGAAGGTATATGCCAATGCATTGGCAGCGGTTTTTCTTTACTATTACAAAGCTACCTTTCGGAGGAAGCAAAAAGAGACTAACTGTAATAATTTGTTATTGAAACTATAGCTATAGCATTATAAATGCATAATTTAAATCATAATAAAAAGCCAAGTGTTCATCAGACATACAAGGTACAGCCCTTAGAAGTCTAAAATTTCCAGTCATAGAAAAGTTAAAAATTCCTAAGATTTGCCCATATACAAAAAAATATATGCTTATATTAAAAAATAGTATATATTTTCTGTTCAATATGTGTATCTCGTTTTATAAGTGAAATTCGCGAAATAAAATGATTTTGAGTCTCATGTACAGACAGCGTTGGGTGGTAGAAAAAAACGGTACTTAAGTACAAATTTCTAAGATCTTGCACTTCAAGTACAGTACTTGAAAAAAAAAACTTTTTCTAAGTATTTGAAGTACTTGAAGAAGTACGTAAATAAATTTTAAAGTACTATAAGTACTTTTTACAAATACTATACGTACTTTTAAAGTACTCAAATTGCTTTTTAAGTTCATAAGTACTTTTTTACATTTAGAAGTACTTAAGTACTGTTTTAAAGTACTTTAAGTACTAAACAAAAGTACTTAGGTACTTTTTTCAAGTATCTGAAGTGTTCGAAAAAGTACTTAGAACTTAAATACTTCTATTAAGTATTCAGTACTTAATTATATTTAAGTCCTGTTTTTCAAGTATTATACTTGTACTTTTTTTAAGTAATAAGTACCATTTTACCCAACACGGTGTATACATTTCTCGAAACTAACTATTTTTAAAAAATAGACACATAACTTAGCTTTTTGGATTATAGATAATCTATATGATTATCAATTACAATTATACATGCTTTGGATTAGATTTGTACATGTAACAATTACTTTTAAGCAACTTTGGAGAAAGAAATAAGATTTTGAATACTTTTATTTTATTATTAAGGTGGGAAGGTACTAAGAAGCTAATAAAAAATAACTTTTTTATTATTTATTTTGTATTGTATATATGTGAAGAATACGTCAAAAAATTTCAGACACTCATTTAACCAAATAAAAAAGATATGAGCACTTTAATTGATGAGGTCCCATATGATTTACATGTATTTCAGAAACTTCTATTCGCTTTATCTCGTAACTCAATATTTTGAAATTCAAAATGTTTCAACGCGTCTCAATTTGTAACCAATCGATGTGAAACTTTACACACAAGTTAATATACATATATATACATATTATTTGAACATCATCAGAAGCATTTTTTGATATGCAAAGATTTACAAGTTCTATAGAGGTAATTATCAGCTAACTGAATAAAAAAAATTTTAAATTTTTAAATTTTCTAACTAAAAATGCTGTAAGTAGATAAATATACATTCAATTTTAAAACCGCTCAGTTAATATTCAGATAATATGTATATGAACTTGTATGTAAAGTTTCAAATCGATTGATTCCAAACTAAGATGCGTGGAACATTTTAAATATCAAAACATTGAGTTACGAGATAAAACGAATCAAAGTTTCTGAAATATATGTAAATCATATGGGGCCTCATCAATTAAAACGCTCATATCTTTTTTATTTTGTTGAATGACTGTCTAAAATTTTTTGACGTATTCTTCACATATATACAATACAAAATAAATAATAAAAAAAATTATATCTTTGAAGCTCTTGAGTACTTTCCACGTTAACAGTAATTGTGTTTCAATTTGAATAAAAATTATTTTTAAAAAGTAAATAAGTACTTTTATTAATTTTAATAAATTTTTGTATTTTATCTATCTTTAAAAGAATATCATTTAAAATTTAATATTCAATTATAATCATAATACTTTCAAATAAAAATAAAAATTTAATTTTTATTTGTAAATTTTTGAATTAAAAATTTAATTTTAATCTTCAAATATAAATAATTAGCAACTCAGCTTATATGTCAAATAAATAAGATAACGTTATTTAATACTACCTTTATTTCTTTCGCTCCATTTTGTGAAACTAATCTTGAAACTTCCTGCAATTGCGAAACTCGATGACTAAAATCGGTTATCCATTGTATCACAGTGCAACCTCGAGGTACAGTGTATCTTCTCCAATCCAAAGGTAATATTCCTTTTATTAATTCGGACAGCATCGTTCTATGGTAATTTGTTTGTTTCTTTTCACCCTGCAAGTATTCAAGAAACAATAAAAATACAAATTTAATATTCTTTAAATAATACAAAAGTCTTTTGCCGATTTAATTAATTTAAGTAATATCATCTATAATATACGTATTTTAAAAAATTATTGTTGGTTATTAACCTTAAGTAATTTCTTGGCCTCACTTATTCCTAGTCGAACATTTGGGACCCTACACGAGGGGGGGGGGGGGGGGCACACAATTAACTTTACCCAAAAAGTCTGTGCACATTCAATTTTTTCACAGATTTTAGTTCTATGTAAGTTGTCCGGCACCTATACGAATCACCTTCTATACGGGAATAAATTAAGAATCGTCTTAGCTCGTGGAGGTTAATAGCTTATTTGTAAAATATAATTTCATTAACGGGCATTACAGTCTTTTCTTATGTAAAATTTGGAATTGGATTACAAATATGCCTTTTTAAGAAATTTGTTTTTTCTTTTAGGAATTTCATCATTTAGCCGCTAGATGGAAGTCAGTTTTTGGCTCCCACTAGCAATATATCATCTCGAGTTCTATAGATATACCGCTCAATATTTGCCACCTTCGCGTCAGGACAAGTCCTTTCTGGAGTCTTCTAACGAGCCCATTGGAAAGAGACGGAGCGAAACGCATTTTTATAAATTTGCGATCTTTAGAAATTTATATAGTTATATACTTATTTTGTATTCCTACTTTTTCCCTCTTGACTTGATCTTTCGGTTCATCCCGAAAGGTCTTAAATTGTTCAGCATCTATATATGGATCACCTTCTATACGGGAGTGAATTAAGAATCATCTTAGCTCGCGGCGGTCAATAGATTCTTTGTAAAATATAATCTCATCAACGAGCATTAGAGTCTTTTCTGCTTGAAAGAAAATATTCCGGTCTAAGTAATTTATAGTTTTATTAACATTTAAAATTGGTTATGTTATAGTTTGATGTAATTTACTGTAGGTAATTTACGTTATAGGTATTTGTACGAAACTTTATATAAAACTAATATTAAGTCATTTAATTTGCGAGGTCGGAGCACTTTTAAGGACATTCTGGAGAAAAGTTATGCTTAATTAAAATTTATAAAAAAAATTTAGGCGGTAAATGGGGGACTGCAAAATGTTGAAGAAACTATGGCAGAAAATAGCGTTTTCTCATTTAGCACCTAAATCTTTTAATAAATTTCATTTAAGCATAACTTTTCTCCAGAATGTCCTTAAAAGTGCTCCGACCTCGCAAATTAAATGTCTTAATATTAGTTTTATATAAAGTTTCGTACAAGTACCTATAACGTAAATTACCTACAGTAATTATATCAAACTATATCAGAACACATTTAAAATGTTAATATACCTGTAAATCACTTAGATTGGAATATTTTCTATATTTTAATAGCTTATTAATTGCCAATATTTCTTCGGATTCTATAACGTACAAAAATTCAAAATAATTTTCGTTTTTGAAAGATGATCAAATACTGATCAGATGAAAAATGTTCAAATATAGCTGGTTTTAGGTCAAATTTAACATATATGACTGTATTCTTGAAGAAAAAAAATATTTTGGTGTCAAAGGCGCACTTGATTTTCCATTATAGGACTATGATTCTTATTCTTATTCTTAGGATGTCAACATTTTTGTCTTTCCGAGGTATTGGATGACGTTTAATAACTAGTTTCGTGTTTACTGTCAATTTGAAGTTACCGCAGATCCTAACCTCACCGTTTTTCTTCAGAACTGGAATAATGGGTATCGTCCATTTGCTGCACGAGACCGGCTCTAAATTACCTAAATTTAACTAATCTTTTTAATTCAGCTGAAATTTTTGGCATTAATGCGAAAGGTGCATGATGCGGGTTCAATTGTATCGGTTACTGATTTTCTTTTAAAACTAAGTGAATTTTCCTACCATTATAACACCCTTGCGTGTCTGAAAAAAGTGTCGGAAATTTCGCTAGCATTATGTCTCTAATAGCTGTACTTGCGATTTTTATAATTTCACTAGATTGCGTTTTCTTAGTAATTTTTAGTGGCCATAACCCGAAAGCTTTTATCTATTATTCAGCGTTCGTGATATTTACTTTAACCTTTAATTTACATGCCGTGTATATTAATATTCCGCCGTAGCATGTAAGCGCAACATCGCTGTGCATAAGTTTGACGTCTGGAAAAAACGTTTGTTTGGCACTTTCTGGTATGGCTATTACGTAATTGCCAGTATCAATTTCCATCTTTATTTTAACCCTGTTTACTATTACGTCAATAAATCGTGGACCAGCTACTATTTTATTGCATACGTTGTTATGATTTTTCTCAATGATTGGGTAAAAATAATCTCCAAAGCTGCACTAACTATCACAGCTTATTCATGCTTACGTAATGAAGTTTTTTCTCAGTACGTTTAGAATTATCATCATAATTTTGAAAAAGATGCTTTTACCGTGTCTTTTGATGCTCGCCTTTTCTAGATGTCCAACTTTATGACAAAATGTACATTTCCTATAGAGAAATTTACATTCCTTTGTTACATGATTATTCTTCATGCCGCAGCAGAAACAAGTGTTAACTTTCTTGGATTTAGCGCCCACATTCACACTGAATTTCGAAGAACTCGCTTTATTATCGATACACTTGTTACCTTTGTAGATGTTGTTACGGTTGCTATCTCTGTGTCTCTTGTTATTTCCGCCTGATGAGTTACCCTCGTGCTGCCGCCGTGAGCTTATGTATTGGACTGCTACGTTCTCCTGCTGATTCCCTTGTTGTGGCAATTTGCACTGCTTTGTCGAAAGTGATCTGTGGTTTCCAGAAGAGAGCTATTCTTGTGTTTTCACTGCCACTACGCAGACCAGTTGATAAAAATAATAAAATATATAAATATAATAAAACCAAAAAATGACAAAAAATATAAGGCCCAAATAATTATAATGGCAAATAATTATACAAACAAGAATATTATAAGGCTAAAAATAATAATGCCCAAAAAATTATAAGGCTCACAAAATTATAATGCCTAAAGAATTACTATGTCCAAAATTTTAAATGCCTAAAAATATTATAAAGTTCAATAATAATAAAGCCCGTAAAATACCGAAAAAATTATAAGATACAAAACATATGAGGAGCAAAAAAGTATGAGGCCCAAAGAATAACAATGCACAAAATTTATAAAAACAACACAAATTGAAGCTCCAATAAATTGCGATGCCAAAATAATTACTATGCCCTAAAATTTAAATGCGGAAATATATTATAATGACCAGAAGTAATAATCCCCATAAAATATCCAAAAAACCATAAGGCTCTAAATTTATGAGGACCAAGAATCTATGAGGCCTAAAAAATAATACCCAAAAATATTTAAGAAAACAAATATAAGGCCCAAATAATTATAATGTCCAAAAATTTAAATGCGGAAACATTTTAAGGCCCAAAAACAATAATGCCTATAAAATGTCCAAAAAATTATAATGTACAAGACGTATGAGGCCCAAAAAATTATAAGGCCCAAAAATAATAAGGCCCAAATAATTATAATGGCACAAAGATTACTATGCCCAAAAATTTAAATGAGGAAAAAAATTATAAGGCCTAAACATATTAATGCCCATATGTCCAAATAATTATACAGTATTGTTATTTGAAATCTAATTTTATAGCAACATGCATGGAGTTAGATGCTAGCTACGTAAATAAATGGGTTTAAATTAAATATAAGTTGGTATTTATTTCTTAATAATTATATCTAAATTGTACAATTATACGTGATAGAAGTAGTTAATATAATACTCAAAACCCCAAACTGACGTTCATTAACGATTATTAATATTGTGATGTCCAACAGACTACAAATAAGACTAAAGCTACAAGCTTTTAAATGCGCCTTTTATTTTGGCTTATGCTTTCGCACAATAGCCAGGGTCTCTAAGGCAAATCGTACGTAATTACTTTCTAATGTCTTGAACCCTCGTGATGAGGATTCTCGGCTTTACTTCAATTCTTAGAAATAATGTCTCTATCTGTTATTGATTAGTTTATTACCTTGGGATATGTATATTGGTATATCCTTGAGGTTCAAAAATAAGTTTTATTAGTGGAATATACTGTACGTGATTAAATATTAATCACGAGACGTATATCCATAAACATTGCCTTAGTATGCTTTACGCTTCCATAAATGATGGCGAGGTGCATTACTAAAGTATGTTGTTCTATAATTCTGGCGTACGTAAGCTAAAATAGCCCGCGAGGTTCAGAATATATAGAAATCACAGGTATGCTATACGTTACTAGTTACTAGCGACGAGGTGCATTACCATGTGATGTATTGCGTTAAATTTTATATGTATATGTCTATATATATATATATATATATATATATATATATATATATATATATATATATATATATATATATATATATACATATACATATAAAATTTAACGCAATACATCACATGGTAATGCACCTCGTCGCTAGTAACTAGTAACGTATAGCATACCTGTGATTTCTATATATTCTGAACCTCGCGGGCTATTTTAGCTTACGTATATATATATATATATATATATATATATATATATATATATATATATTAGGTACATTTATTAAATTTGAATTTATACAAGAAATAGAAGTCTTAATATAATCGGTACAAAATTGTAAATAAAATATAATTACTTTTCGGATAGTTAATTTGTAGTTCTTTTTGAATAATTTGGTTTTATTCTTGGGTGTTTTTTACCCGTAATATTGGTTTTATTCTTGGGTGTTTTAACCCGAATTGTTTTTAATATAATGGAATTTTTGTAGGTTTTTCGACTTAACAACTGTCTACCCGAATATTTGAATTTAGTGTAATTGTCTACAAAAATCTATATCTTTTTAATAATCCGTCTTACACAAACCTCGCTATTCCTGAACAGATACTGCTCTAGAGGCGCGTCAGTGAGTGAGACATTTATACTATACTTACCCGAATATTTGAATTTAGTGTAATTGTCTACAAAGATCTATATCTTTTTAATAATCCGTCTTGCACAAACCTCGCTATTCCTGAACAGATACTGCTCTAGAGACGCGTCAGTGAGTGAGATGTTATACTATTCCGTCTTGCACAAACCTCGCTATTCTTGAATAGATACTGTTCTAGAGGCGCCTCCGTGAGTGAGACGTTATACTCTTCCGCCTTGCACAAACCTTGCTATTCCTGAACAGATACTGCTCTAGAGGCGCGTCAGTGAGTGAGACGTTCGAGTTTTTAGAGTTCAGACAAGCTTTGCTGTACAGGAACAGATACTTCTCCTGAGGCGCTTCGGCGAGTGAGATACTCTGAGTCAAACACAAGATTGCGTTACAGGAAAAGATACTGCTCCTGAGGTGCTTGTCGAGCGAATGCTGGTGAGTCATGTAGCTTGCCCGGGGTCGGGTGAGCTAATGCTAATGAGACCTAGTGGACCAGCTCCTTTTAAACAGTTTTCTGCCGTATGTCGTCTATGCAGAAGGGTCGAGCAAACGGGGTGAGGGTGAGAAAGGACGAATAGCGATGAACATTTCCTCCCTTTTCTCCTCCTACGCGCTTTTCCTCTTATTAGGTTAATGCTTAAGACAGAGAAAAAAGAAGAGAGAGTGAGGGTAAAAAGGTCCTCATATGGGCGTCGCTAAAGAAACGCGAGCAGCTACGTTTTGGGCTCGGGCCTTTTTTGGTGGGATGAGCTTTTTCTTAGAGAGATAGGGATTTTCTTAAAGGCTTTTTCTTAAAGAGATTGCTCCTTCTCTACATTTCGCATTTTACATTTGATTTTTTTAATATTAACCTAAAATATTAATGTTTATTATATTTTTATTTGCTAAATGATCTTAAAATATAATAGTTATTTCATAAAAAATCATTAATGATAATATTGTGAAAATATTTACTAATTATATATATATAGTTATTATTTTTGTTAAAACTCATATTACAATTATAGTAATTAAATAATGTGTACATATGGTGTAACGTGGGATTTCGTTACTCTATTTTATTTATAGCTTTTGCACAGCACTTTACCGAATTTATCAATACTAATGGGCGCCAGGTAAAGCGCGGCAGAGCCCTGCACGAGTCCCTTTCCCCAGAGGAAGTTCCGTGAAGTAGAAAATCAGGAATATATACTCATATAATAATAATTGCACAAATCTCACTCTTTAAGTACCTAGGCTTTATTATAAATTACAATATGTACGGTCGCCAAATTTACAAGATTCTCACAATTCACCGGTCGCTAAACAAATATGGCTACGCTAGCCCACGCACGCGCCTTCCGCGGCGACCAAATCACCGCGTTTCCCGGGTTTTCCGAATCGTGTAATATACCCCTTTTTCCACACTACAATTCGTAATCTTCAACGGGCCCGACGCGCACTGATTCTAAACGAATTTTCAGCTCTTCTTCTCGACCACATTTAGCCTACACACTTGTTGCTTCCGCCCCTTTCTTCTCGGTGATTGGCCTTGATTTTCCCTAAATGCGAAAATCAAGGCTAAGTCTGCGGTAATTTGAGTCGCTAATCTTCATTGGTCCGCTCCGCGATTGCCGCCCTGCCCACGAAGCGTGGGCAATATGAATTGCTAAATATACACGCGCGGGCAACCCGGCGTGTATATCTATATCGAGCGCATTCGGTTTTGTCGTCGTCGGACCATCACAGTTGGCAGCGGCGACGTGCGCGCGTCGGCCTACGCTACGATAGGCCGGCAGCTTCATGCGGCTCGCGGCGCGGCGGCTGCTAGCTCTCCCCATGCTGTCGACAGCCGCGTTGATATCTCTCTCTCTCTCTCTCTTTCGTGGCTACAGCCGAGATGGCGTGCCTCGAGGAAGCCGCCGCTGATGCTGTGAATCCTCTCTCCTCCCGCGTCAGCGTGCATCGGGAGAGAGGTCGGTTGCGCGCGCGCGTGTATGTGTGTGGGCGGGCAGTGGCTCATCATCCTCGAGAGGCGACGGAGAAAGAACAAGCGAGAGAGAGAGAGGGTCGCGCGTACAGAGTACAGTATAAGATTAAATGGCAATAATAATGAGAAAAAGTAATGAAAGTAAAGTTAATATTAATTTACGTTTACTTAAATTTAAAGTGTGTATAATAAAATGTTGCATTAAAAATTACTATAATGTAAACTGTAATTAGTGAATAAACATTCATATTTAAGTGCTTAAAATTATCATCTTATATGTGACCGATTTCATCTCAAATCATGCAGGCCGACAGCATCTATCTCTCCGAATCAGCTCAAATTATAGTATATTATTCTACTCGGAAAATAAGCGTATACGTATTTTTTGATTTTTCGATAGCATCAAAATTGCATGTGTTATGCTTTTTTCAAAAATGACTGCTCAAATTTCGTTTCTCAAAAATCGAAAACTTTTTTCTTTTTAAATCGTTCTAATTCGTCTTTTTATGGATTTTTGAAAATAATTCTGTACATATTCGATGCTGTTGGTGATACTCTTTCGATCTGCCAAGTTCAAAAATTTTTTTACAAAAGATCAAAGATGATATGGCATTTTTTATAAACAATGAAAAATGCCTTTTTCTCAAAAAAGCCATGTTTTTTTGGACTCAATTTTTTTTATAGATAGCTAGTCTCAATACCTATATGGTCATATACATGACATTTGGAATATTTTTGTTTTTTAAGAGATATAAACGAAATAAGAAAAAAAATTTTATGTACCTCTAAGTATAATGATTATAAGTATATAGCAGAGCAAGAATCTGTGCATTAGGCGAATACGTGTACGATTATTTATATATGTGTGTGTGTACACCATAGAGGAGTATAACGCATGGTACTAGAATTCTCCGCAAGGTGGCTAAAACTCATCTTTTGCTATCACGTAGATAATGTTAGTTATTTTAGCTTATTTAAGAAACCCGGTCTAGTTATCTTAATATATATAGTATTACTTATACATACTAAGATTTCTCTTGAATGATGGCTGAAATTTATTCAACAAAGAAGCGCAAGTGTCCAAACTTTTTTGGATCACACAAAAAAAAACGTATATGATGCCACTGTTAAATTTAGAAAATTGGAGAATTTAGCAGAACTTCTTCGACAAAGTTTTCCTAACAAAGCAGTGCAGAGTTCGGATTATGTGTGCTTCAATTGTTATGAACGCGTTAAAAATATTGAACCAAAGGAAATAATTGATGCGATTCATTCAGACAATTATACTGACTTGGACAGTGATACTGAAGACCATGATTTTCGAGCTAGCACCCCAGAGCGGATTGAGCATTTAAACGAAACCTTAATTTCAAGTTCTTTTGGTAATGTTTCGCCACTTAAAAGGAAGAGAGGTATTGATGATTCATCTGTACAAAGATACATTATTAGAAAAAAATCAGAACTAGTATCTTCATTCTCACCTGCAACTAGCTCAAAATTGTCAGAAGCATATAATGTTTGCATTGATGAATCACATGATGATTTACTCAATGCTTCTGCAATGAATGGCTCAATAGCTTGCGAGTAGCGCTTGAAAATTGTGACAGTATCAATGAGAAAATTAGAATTTTAACGTTGCTTCCTTCGTCATTAACAAAATCTAGTATTTTATCAGCATTTCCCGAAGTAACTATTTATATGATTGACAAAGCAAGAATGCTTGTAACAACTAAGGGAATATATTCTGAACCTGACGCGTATACTGGTCATCCATTGGACGAAAAGTCTACAAAAATTGCCATGGAATATTTTCTAAACGATCACTTTAACTGTACACATCAAAGCCCTAATAAATGTGATGTTGTGACTGTTCAACAAAATGGAAAAAAAGAAAAAAAAATAAAACGTTATTTGACACGCAGTTTAAAAGAGGAGTATAAACTATTCAAACAAGAAAACCCAGACATAAAAATCGGTATAACAAAGTTTTATACATTAAAACCAAAGTTTGTTATGTTGAGCCCGTCGAAGGAAGTGTGTCTGTGCATTTACTGTGCAAATTTTGATTTATACGTTAATAGTCTAAATAATTTCCTAGGAGGCAGACATTCAGACCTCGATAGAGTTCGTTCTACACTTTTATCGGCAATTGTTTGCTCCAATTTGTCCGATAAGTGTCTTTTTCAAGAATGTACTTTATGCCCAGGTTCTGAAAATATCAACCTAAGTTTGTTTGGATTAGAGACAACTAATGAACTTGAGGAGATTGTTTTTGCTATGTGGGAAAATGGCCATCTTGTGAAGAAAAGATTAACAATCTCCAATTTTTTTAGCGATCTTTCTTCTTGGACAGTCAAAACAAGCGTTCATTTAAATATTAAAAATATACAAAGAAAAGCTATAAAAGAAGAGAAAGAAATAGCTGCAGCTAACTCAGGTCATCTAGTACTGCATGGTGATTTTGCTGAAAATTGGGCAGTGATTCACAGTAACCCTATTCAAGGTACTCACTGGGTTAAGAAGTCATATTTAGGCTGGTGCATTGGATGTGTAAGTGTATTATATTGCTAATACGTACTTTTCCACAACTTGTAATTTTGTTCAGAAAGTTATTATCAACGAAAAACATCATATTTCTTTATATATTTCCTGAAGAAAATTGAATGACAGCCTTTTTTAGTTTTGTAATATAAGTAGGATCCTGAATAGAGTTGCTTTTGTTCCTTTTCCAAAGTTTCAAAAATTTTCTGTGCACTGATTCGCCAGCCTGCTCAGACCATAATCCTAGCCCATAATCATTGTCCAAATATGCAAGGCAGTCTTTTAAGTGCTTCAGAAGTACATGGATTGTTAATGATTCAGAGACTCCAGTGCTCTTAAAAGCTTCCGACAATGCAATCAAATTTTGATCCAAATCAACTCCGGAATTCGTTGTGGAAAAACAAGACTCAACAACCTTGTTCATTTCTGTAAAAGCAAAGATGAAAGGCTCTATTTGACTATTGGAAACTTCGAATTAGATAGATCAAAATCTTCATTTATGTATTTTCGAGTCAGTCCTGCATGAGACTTAGTTATCAAAAAATCTTGTGATCTTTTTCCTTTGAAACTTATTTTTCTACCGCATGGCGCACAAATTTTCATTCTATTCTCCTCATGATTACACTTATGATCCATTTTAGAAAGAATGGATTCATAATTCTTTACTGGAAGAGAAGATGTCATATTTATCCGTTAGCCTGCCACTCAAACGTGATCTCTAACACGGAAAATATCAAACCTATCCAAAACGCAACCAAGAAGCATCCAAAATCTGATCGTCTTATATGACAAAATCATCTCTATTATGATAGAAGAAAGCACGCAGCCACCTAGCGGTGAGAATCGAAGTTATACATTTTTATATGGAAATTTAGTGTAACCCAAAAATTTATAATTTATGTAATATAAATTTATAACACGATAAAGTTTGGATTTGGCTATATATATATATGTGTATATACATATATACATATATACACACAAAACTAATCTTCACCTCCTTGAAATTTATCTGAGGGAATATTCAGCTATCCCCGAACTTTTGGGACACCCTGCATGTATATATGTATACGTGTATATATATATATGCATTATATATTATATATATATATATATATATATATATATATATATATATATATATATATATATATATATATATATATACATACAACATATCATAAATATATATATAATATACATTATATCTACATATTTTGTATATCCTTGTTGATTATATAAGGTAGTTCCATGCATTCTTAAGCTAGAACTCATTCGCTTCTATCAATAATTCAGCTAAAATACGTAAATTGACGATATCTCGAAAACAGGAGCCGATCGGATTTCGATTCGAACGGATTTGAGATGTACATTCATGCCCGAATACCGCCCCGCAACCCGATTTTATCGTCATTTTGGTCAAACCTATCGCTCCTTCCTGCCCACCGTGCGTGGGAGAAATGCTGTCTACCGGGATTGAGTGGGCAGCCACGGCAAAATTCGCCAAGACGGCCCTACGACAAAAGAAACGGTACCTAGATAGGGCAACCGATGAAGGTATGGATGAAGCGCTGGGATACGCTCCGACACCCGAACATAACCGAGGGACGTTGGACAACTCCATAGAAATGGACGTGGTGGGAGAAGATGGGACGCTTAACCGGGAGATCGACATTTTCTCTCATTCTATGAATATCGCATGGAGGCTCAGGGAAACTTCTTTCCGTACGGAGATGAGATACACCGGTTCGAATACGCGTGTAAATGAGACGGATTAGATCGTTCGGCCCGTCGGGGGATTTAAAATTATAAATTTTTTAATTAGTTTCAGGTCATGGCAGCTGCAGTTGTCGACACGATACTAGAATGGCACCACCCTGAGGTAATGTGATAAACGGTACCAAAGTGGATTCCGCCAGAAGAAGAAAGGGTGGTAGGTTTTAGTGGGTTTGCGATGCAACGGCTGGTAGTTTTATCGCGCTTCCCCAACCAGCCCCATACTATCCGGCTTTGCAGATCCAGTTCGTACATACCGTCGAAAAAAAAAACATTTTGTAATATAATAATATCATATATTCAAATTTTTTCATTACCTTACTTGATACCATTTTTATTTTTATATTTTATTAAAATCTTTAATTTATTAAGGGGGCAGGCCTGAGAGTAAACACAAAAAAAAATACTTTTCTTTTACGAGACCAGAAATCTTCTTATGTTTAAAAGCAATCATTATGCAAATTTTTATGATTTCAAAACACAATCGTGTCTTAAATTTTACTGTAATAAAACCTCAAAATCTTGATCCTACACAGCACGATAAATCATTGTTTTCAATACTATATTTATTAATGGAACTTTATTCCTCACACGATTATAGGTGACATGATGAACGAAAATTCTTTTTTCGACGATTATTCGGCTACTTTTGATATGTATTACAAAAAGAGCGAAGCACTTTTTCGTTATCTTTCTTTTATTATTCTTTTTCGGAGACCCAATTAATTTAAAAAAAATATTGTTTTTCAAAATATCAATTGGATCTCCAACAAAAAATGATAAATAAAATTTTAACGAAAAAGTACTTCGCTCTTTTTGTATTACATGTTAAAAGTCGTGTGAATCGTGTGAGGAACAAATTTCCTTTAATAAATGTGGAATTGAAAATAGTGATTTATTGGGATGTGTATGATCAAGATTTTGAGGCTCTACAGCGGTAAAATTTACGATACTAGTAAGTATTGATTATATAAAAATTTTCAGAATGAATGAGTTCAAACATAAAAAGTTTTCTGGACTCGTAAAAGAAGAGTCTTTTTTCGGTTTAACCAAGACCTACCCCCTTAAAGAAATTAAATAATACTTTTAAAATATTAATTCAAAGACCATAGATATTTTTTGTCTTGTTCATTCAAAAAAATTGTTCGTTTATTAAACAATCTAAATAATAGGTATGAAATATTAATTGAATGACCATACATATAAATGTAGATAGCCTTCTTCGTTCTAAAATCGAATGGCACAGCACAGTATAGTACAGCACGGGATTATGTTTATGTGGATTCTCACTTATGATGAAGCAACAAGGTTGTATCTGGGTGCGTCTAGTACTCTGGTTATATCATCTGCTACTTACGTAAAATTATATTTATATATATCGTCGACAGTTTACTCCGCGCCTTACTATAAATGCGCTCTAAGGGCCTCTACATTTTGTTGTAAGTAAAAACGATTATTGTTTTTTTCGCAGATGTACGATGAAAATTTTGTAATACTGTGATTATTTATTATTATCATTATAAACTGATTTAGTATCAGTGGATGTCGAATAAGTGTTTAAAATTACAGTATATTTTTTTATTATAACCTCTAAAAATACTGAAGCATAATTTTTAAAGTGAGTTTTTGTGATAATATTGTTTTTTAATTGTAAATAATTTGATAAAATGTATCAATTGTCACGTACGCAAGCGAACGTCCGTACCGCCGGACACAGGTGTCCCGTATCCAACAGAGAAGCGCGTCTGTAATGCTGACGCTGCACGCTATTCTTTGCGCGCCGTCTTTGCGGCTTGAGCTGAGGACCGATACACACCTCTCTCTCTCTCGTACAGTAATAAACTAATTTTCCCCCAAACTCCTTGCCTCGTGTTTTTTCACTCCAACCACCGAAGAACCACGGAGCTTAATTGCGCCCGTGTAAATAACGCGAAGTTCGATCCCCCACACACCCACGCACGGCAAACATCCTGTCTGTAACAATTTGGCATCCCTTGTGTTTTCGCGTGTGTGGCACACGAGTGTATCTTGCACTGGGGACTTACGAGCCGAAGAAGAAGCAAACCCGACCGTCGACCACCTAGCAGTTTTTTCAATCAGTCCAAGCGCACAGAAAGGAAGGACGCACAGAGGCTTTTTCAGTCCAAACGCGTAGACAAGAAGGACGTACAGAAGCCTTCTTGATTGATACGTGCATAGACAGGAAGGACGAACGGACCCATTTTTGCTCTACGATGGCGAATATGTCCGGCCAGTCTCTGATCAGATTCCTAGGAGTGATGCTTCTGTAAGTACTTGTAATTTAACGAAATTATCGTTCTCCGTGGGTATATCGCGTCCGGAAATTTAGATACATATTCATAATATCGCCAGTGTGGAGACAATACCTATTGCGATTTTTTCTCATCAGGCTCCGCAGCCGTCGGCTCTCGAAGAGCAAATTTTGATGCAAACGAGGGCAACCAATTTTCGTGCGACTGCACCTGGGAGTGGTTACTGTGGTCTCACCACACATGCAAAGGAAAATTGCAAAAAGAAGCGCTACGTGACCCTAAAATGCGTATACTGCAATAAGCCAGGGCATGTGCACAAGGACTGCTTCAAATTAGAAGCAGATATAAGAACAGGGCGAGTTAAGGCGGGAAATGGGAATAATCGGCAAACTAATAATTACAACAATAATTACAAGCGAAATAACAATAAAGGCCGTTGTAGTAACAATTACAATAACAACAATTATCGTGACAATAATTATGACAGTAATCATAGATTTAACAGGAATTATGAGGACGATAATCAGGGCGAAGATCAGCGCCAAGGCACGGGCGGCAATCACGATTTTTTTGGCAGAAATCGCGACGCGAGACAGGATAATGTCACGACAAGGCTATCAGAGCAGAAAAGGAATAACAAGCCTTTAAACTCATAGATCTCTCGATGCAGTCCTTAGGCGTCGAGCGGCCTAGCTCGCCAGGGCGAAGCGAGCCGGAGCCCTCGAGGGTTGTATCGACAAGGTTTTCAGGATCGGGGCGCAAACCACCTATCGTGATTCTAAAAGACGATGACTTAGTTAAAAGAACAGCCAATTTTCACGTAGACAAGAGAGCAGACGTGTCAATTGTTAAATGCAGTGCGATAAGCGGAAGCAAGCGAATAGATAAGAGTCAGATTCTTACGATAAAGGGAGTTACCCCCGACAGAAGCCGGACATTAGGTAAAATAAAAATAGTTGTGCATGGATTTTTATGCGACTTGCACGTCGTCCCCGATAGCTTCCCTATTGATACAGACGGACTGATTGGATGGGACGTTATAGAAAAATATGATGGGCGCATTGATGCCGCTCAGAAATGCTTAGTTTTGAGCACGATTACAATTCCCTTTACGCAGGAAGAACACTCTGAAATTCCAGCTTAGTCGTGATGCATACTGCATGCCACAGTTATTAATGTGGACGTGAAAATCTCGATGGGACCGTCTATGCAGAATGTATTAACATTGGTGATCACACGATCAAGTTACCGATACCGCAAGTAGAATTAATGGAATGCGAAATATCGAATGCGACGAGCACATTTCTCATGGGTGAGGGCGATGAGCGCGATATTGTAGAACGTATTAATATTATGCGGATGATCGGGAAAGACATAGGTAGCGAACCGATGAGTATTGCCGAAAAAAATAAATTACTCGAAGATAATGCTGATCTACGAGAAGAAAGAGTAAATAAAATCTCGGAATTAATAAACACAAAGGGCTGTAATGCAGAGGAACTGCAGTATGTGCGAGAGCTCGTGACTGAATTTTCTGGTGTCTTTAGGTTGGACGGAGAGCCGCTGCCGGCATCCAACTTGCTGGCACATGAAATCAAGCTCACGACCGATAAGCCTCTGCGCTCCAAGCGTTTCAAATATCCGCCAGCGCTGAAAGAACAGATTGAAATATAAGTACAAAAGCTGCTAGAGCAGGATATTATAAGACCTTCAAGTTCACCGTATTGTAACAATCTACGGATTGTGCAAAAAAATGGATGCCGACGGAAATAAAAGGTGGCGCTTAGTCACAGATTTCAGAGCTTTAAATGAAATCACAGTACGCAGCTGTTGGCCACTCCCGTTTACGAGCGACATAATTGAGCAATGGCGCTCGCTGAAACAATAACAGTAATCGACTTGCAAACGAGAGTTCCAAAGAAAGAGAACGTCGTTTACAAATAACCCGTAACACAAAGAGCAAGAAAAGAAGTTCATTTGATACGTCGGATTTTAAGAAGGCGATCAACATATTTTGCGACGTGCCCTGTGCAATATGTAAAAAGACTCTATATCCACAACAATGGTGCAATCTGAACACAACTCAATTGTCATCTATCATACCTTAAGATCTAGTGGAATTGGGAACTGTTTTAGCCTGCTCTCGATGTACAACTAATATTGAGAAACGAAAAATTCCACCTCAAGCCTTTTGGAATAAAATGGAAAAATCATCTGTGCCTAAGGAATTGGTCAATTTATCGGATATTGAACAAAGACTTCTCAGCCGAATTGTGCCTCATCTGAAAATAATCAAAGTTCACAAACGATTCAGTCAATATTGGTTCAGGGGGCAAGTTATTCTATTTGCGTCAGACGTCGTTGAATTGGCTGAGTAGCTTCCGCTACAATTAAGTCAAGCTGGAATTGTTATAGTCGCGGAGAATCTGGAAAATCTACAGCGCATAAGACAACTGAAAGTCGATATTGATAAATTAAAAGTAACCTTGCAGTGATTAATAAAGAACATTCTTCCTCGATAATATTGCCGTAGTTCAACTAGCATAAGTTGTTAATGATCCTGTAATTAGGAATCCAGAAAATGATTTTCTAGGGCTACCACCCGATTCGAATAGTAGATACGTAATTTTGTCGGAGAATGTGTCAATTTTACGTGGTACATTCCATTAAGCTAGAGACAGATTTGACATCAGTTCTCGTGGAAATCAGTGTACAGCAATGGCAGCAATTGCTTGCATTGCATTTTGTCTACTCGACCCGAATAACTGGTGTGCAAGTGATATCGACTATGTACTCCTGTTGGGAGATAGGTTCTATTGAGAATGTGTAGCGAACCGAATCGCTCCTAATTCAGTGGAAGCAAATACAGAATATTAGAAGCTGACAGAACTGCAATCTCATAATACCTATAACAATTGCTATGTTGATATCCATGTTTGTGATGAACTTGCTTCCAACGGCCATCTAATTAATGATGATACTGATGCTGGATTCAGAAACTTGGAAAATGCTCTAACCATTTTTTTCTCTGAACATACTTATGGAATACTTACAGCTAACTTAACATCAATTGCTTTATATCGTAATAATCAAGCTGATGTTACTTATTTCTGGATGTTTGATTCTCATTCCAGAGGACCCAAAGGCTACAAAGCACCAACAAGCGGAGTCACTTGTTGTATACGTTTTAGAAATATTCGGAGTTTGTTTGAAACCTTACGTCGAAACTTGTCCATGAAAACTGGTAATGTACATACTTTAAATATATATATATATACCTTGACTCCGTTAGAGATAACACCAGAAAATATACAGATTCAACAACGTGAAGAAGATACCTCATTTGAAACCCGGTTGACGGACGATTGAAATCATCCCATAATCGAAAAGGATGTTAATGAAGTAGATTTTAGAGCAGCAGATTGTATTGCTGAAAACGCAGAAATCCAAGTTGTTTTCACTACAAATATGCTTTATTCGATAGATGATGGAATACCTAACGTCGAAAGTGTTATTACTATCGATAATGGTAATTTAGACGATGACCAAGTGAGATTAGTCGATGTTCGAAGAAAAACAGCACCACCTTTAAATATTGAGAGAGAACGACGCATGGAAGAGTTGGCTTGATATTTTCTTTTTCCTGATGGTAAAAATGGGTTCGGAGATACAATAGGATCTCGAACGAAAGATTGTAATAGTTGAGTTGCAGTCGCACCTGTAACTCCAACATTCCAAGCAACCAAAGGATACTGAGATGTTGAGTGCAGAATGCTGCCGATAATCCTGAGTTGGGCTGTGACAGTCCACAAATTGCAAGGCGTCACACTGAATAAGACTATCATCGACCTTAGAAAAAAATTATTTGCCAAAGACCAAGCATACGTAGCCCTCAGTAGAGTGAAAACTTTAGGTGGTATAGCGATATCTGATCTAGATATGAATAAATTATTGAAAAATCCCCACGATGCAAAAGCGCTGAAAGAAATGAAAAGATTGAGAAATCTTCCACGCAAAGATGGCATACATTTTTCCTAGTTCCTCTGCATGAAATATAAAAACAACATTTTATATTATTGTGATATCGTCATTCCTGTTCCTACGTTTGGCTGGTTGGCTGGGTAGAAGCTGGGTGGAACTCGAATTGCAGCCACCTCCACGTGGTGAGTTCTGGGTTATTTTTTTTCAATATAATTATATTCCATATAATTAATTATAAAGAAAATTAATTAAGCAAAGAGCTGCAAGTTTGAAATAACTATTTTCAACCGAATCAGTCAAGTATTTTTTGGAATAATCGCAGGACAAACATAAAATAAAAACGCCAGTACTGAAGTTGTACAGGCTTCATACTGGCCCAGTTATATAATGGAACCACCATGGGATAATTCTCTTTCATTAAAAAAAATATTATCCATATCCGTTCTGTAGTTTCCGAATAATCGGCGGAAGAACATACAAAATTACCAGTGCTTACGTAGTACAGGCTCCATACTGGCCCAGTTATATAATGGAACCACCATGAAATAATTCTCTTTTATTCAAAAAATAGTTTATCCAAATCGGTTCAATAGTTTCCAAATAATCGGCGGACAGAGTCGTCAGAGCCGGAAATGTACTGAAAACATATTCATGAAAAATTAAATTATTGGCGAGGTACTGGACCAATAATCACAAAATTTGAATGGGACTACCGGAGGATAATTACCTTTCACATAAAAAAATTTCATCCGAATCGGTCGTGTAGTTTCGGAATAATCGCTGGACAAACATAAAAAAAAGCCATGTCGAATTGAGAACCTCCTCCTTTTTCGAAGTCGGTTAAAAAGAAAGTGAAAAATGCCAACGCCGATGCGCTCTCGCGAAACCTAGTAATACCAGAGGGCGAGGAGGACTCCGATCGCCCCAGAGCAGAACTTTATGAGCTTGCAGATAAACAGGAGGAAAATGATAGTGATGCAGACCTGGACCAGCCCCCAGCAAGCGTGTTTGTAGCAAGGGCCATAACCATAGACTTTTTCTTATGTCAAGCGAAACAAGATATCCACAGAGATGACACTCAAGTAAGCATACGTTGGCTCACGCAGCAGCTGGGCGACGACGACATATACTTTCTGGATTACGAGGACACCACACATCCAAACAGTTCTGCAGGAATTAATCGAAGGAGAAAAAATGTAAACAGACAAATAACCAATTGAGCAAGGCTCGATAATGTTTAGGAAAAAGAGTGATAGAAAGGAAAATCGGTCAAATGTAATTTCTGACTCTGGAGAATCCTTTGGAGAAGAAATCGTAAATGACCCTTGATTGTCCAACAAAAAGAAAAGGAAACTCTACTCTGCTGCCGAGCTCGATGATCCAAGTATGAGCAAGGCAAAAAGGGACGAGAAGTTGGCCCATTTGCGCCAAGATGAAGGACTGAAAAAAGGCTTAAAAATAACCAGCACACCACAGCCGTGGCGTTGGCTAATATGCTCGACAAACACGGTGAGAACGAAAAGCCAATTAAATATCAAACGTTGAATAGACCGCACCCAGAATTTCAATACACACTGGAAAATACGGAACTCCAAGATCGAAATTTACAGCCGTTGGGAATCGTCGCGTTGCAGCCCGAATCAGTGGATCAAGCACAAGCAGGAGAGAATTCGCCGACAGCTCAGCCGGCAGCGAGTGCAATGACACCCGAGCCGACAGATAACACGTTGCCGTGCTCGAAGGCGCAGCGAAGCTGCAGTGCACGGCAGTCACCGCCGACATCGGCATTGCACGATTTAGCAGTAAAGTCACGCACTCGCTTAATTATTGATATTGACGAGCGCGAAGTCTTGGGCAGAAATGCAATGCCGAACCAATTTTTGGGAGGCAGAAGCCGAATCGAGTACGGCCCCCGATTTTGATCATATTACACATAAGGACTTCGAAGGGAGGAAACCCGAGGCGCAGTACGTATCACCCATGCGAAATGCGAATACAGCTGTAGTTGAATGGAAGCTATCCACAGTCACTGACTTTTTAATACAATGCGAGGAACCAATCGATATATCCACAATTGATCTGTCAAGGCGAGACTCACAAACAAATATCCCGTTAAAAGATTTAACTGAAGATAACGAGAAAATCGAAATGCCAGAGACCGGTCGAATAAGGGAGGACATTCAGGATAATTATGATTTCCCTGACACTGACCCATACGAGCCAGGAAGGTCAGATTATTTTACATATATCCCTCGCAATGTCGATTGAATTGAGACGAGATCCAAGCACCTAAAATCCTCTGTTTCGTCTTACAAGGGATAGTGCAATTCATTTACTACACTTCAAAATTTTTGTAGGGGTATTAAATATTATTTTAAACATAAAAAAATAGTCATTCATCGATTTAACGGGACTAGGCCCATCAGTCAACAAAAAAAGGAATAAAAATATCGCTCGCGCGCGCTCGGGGTTGAAGCGGGAAATTTCTTTGTTTTAATGACGTTGTTTTAATCGATGGCTTTTTCTTTCTGCATTTAATGAAGGACGTTCCCTTGACCTTCGGAAATATTTCGAAAAAATTATTGCAAAGTATTGTAAAGTTTAATGCAAAAAACATCGCAATAATTTTTGACAGATATTTTTAGTCATCAATTAAGGATTGCAAGCATGCATTGCGTGATACCTCGGAATAACGCGATTACAATATCTCTGGGCCTGATAAAAAATGCAAGACGGATTTTTCGAAAGAATTGCGAAATATTAAATTCAAACAAGCTTTCGTAAAATTCTTATTCATGATTGGGCTAATGATGAATTAGCACCCTACTTGGGCATTAAAACCGTCCAATTAAATTATGATCTGTGCTATCAGTATACTGTAAACAATGGCAGAATAAATAGAACAATTGAAGAAAATTTTACCTGCACATCACACGGCGAGGCAGACACAAAAATAATTCTCCATGCATGTAACATCGTGAAAAATTCTAACATTTTGATCAGGTGTTCAGAGACTGATATACTTGTCATAATGTTAGGAAATACGGAAAAGTTATCAAGTGCATCGAAGATTTGGATTGAGGTTGGAAGTGGAAACCGGCAAAGAATCATCGATGTAAATAAATTATACGAAGAATTGGGAAATTCTTTGTGTAATGGTAAGCCAGGACCGCACGCTTTTACTGGGTGCGAATTTAACCCGGCATTTTTTAAAAAGGGTAAAAAAACCTCTGCAACTGCTTCGCCAAAGCGCGGATTTTCAAAAAGCTTTGGCCATCTCGGGTACCTAAACGACAATAAGAGGAGTGAGGTATTCGAGAAAATTCAAGAATTTGTGTGCCACTTATACGGCATGAAAAAATTAAAATCTGTGAACGAAGCACGATTCATTTTATTTTCAAAAACATACAAATGCTCAAGTACCGTCAATGATTCGTTCAAGATTGAAGTGAAAAATGTTGATGGATCAAGTATGCCACCAAGTCAGTCAGAATTGTTGCAACAATTTCTAAGAGCTGGTTATATAGCAAATATTTGACACAATGATCATGTAAAAATCATAACAGAACTGTCTCCAATCGATCACGGGTGGAAAATAGTCGAAGAAAAATATGAATTCGATTGGTTTAAAGGCGATCAATTACCACAATTGGTCAATGATGTCGTCCTTCAACCTCCAGACGAAAATTCAGGTATGCAAATAATAGTTGGCAAAGTAAAAAATAATTATTATGTATTATATATAATTACAGTAGTTACATTAATTTTTCAGATTCTCGATCAGAAACTTAATCGGAAATAACCGACATTGACATTTCCGATCAGAGCAACATCAATGAATTTGATGAGTCGGAGGAAGAATTCGATAATGAATGATTCATTACAATATTCATTTTACTGTATATTTTGTATATAATAAAGTTTTAATATTATTAAATTATAATTAATAAATTGCTTATTTAATCCAGTCTGTTAATGTAAATAAATAAAGATTATAATGAAGAAAGAAGCAAGCCGTTACCTGCGATGCCGAGCGCGCGCGAGCGATATTTCTAGATAAGTTAGATATAACAGTGATAGAACTACGCAAACGACTACTTCAGTCTCCGGCTTTTCCGACGTGCGAAGACACGGAAGAAATACGAGAAATTTTATCTTCAAGGACAAAATATGGAAATGCAAATTGTGCATATATTTTTGCGCAGGAGTTTCAGCAAAATATACGTATTCACCACTACTTGAAGACAGGAGGAGTGGACTTCTATCACATAATCATAAACACGACAGAAAACTACATCCATATACATCTGGAAGGCCAAGACTATACACCTTACGTATGGGGCGGATTCGTTTTCAATGAGAATAACATACAAAACATAGATGAAGGAAAAGACGACGACGAGAGCAGCAAGCCTTGGGTCAGCCGCTGAGCGAGAGGAAAAGCGAAAAGCTGCCAGCGGACGAGAAATCAGGTGATAGCTCGCCGCTGCGCGACGCGGCTAGCGAATGCTGGCAGTCTGGCAAGAGCACGAGCAGCTTATCTCACTCTGACGTCAGCATAGCTTGCCCGGTCAACGCGCGAACTGAAGTAGAGATGGCAAGTATGCGAGATAGGCAGATTAGAGCCCGAGCACACACGAGCGCATTTGATAGATGCCTCGTCATGAATGCCAGGCCACCGCGAGAAAAACCACCTTGGGATTTCCCCGATGGACAAATTCCCCCACCATTGGCTCGTATTAAATTAATCAATGAGCACTCGTTTCACTATAGGAAAAACATCGTTTGTTTATTAACAACAGACGGTTATCTTAATACTAAAATTCAGGAAGCTTTGATCGAGCGGCAGTACATAAAAGGCGTCTGATATCACAAAATCTAAATACAAGATAGGTGATATCATCGCCACAAAATGCAAGGATACACACATAATTTGTCTTATTGCAAAAAAGTATTTAGATGAAAAACCTCTAAAGTCAGTCTTATAAGATTGCATAAAGAAACTGAAAAAACACATGCGTGCCAATCATATTACCACCTTTGGAGTGATAAGAGATTTGGCAATTTTTATCCTGCCAGAGTGGACGACTTTTGTTGATCTTTTTGACATAATATTTGAGAGATCATCTATGGTAGCAGTGCTGTATTTGAATAACTTACCGATTCCCCCGGTAGAAGATCGATACAAGCTGCTGAAAGAATATCACGAGGCAGCCATGGGAGCGTATATAGGAATAAATAAAACATACAGTAAAGTGGCGGCAGATTATTACTGGCGTAATATGCGCTCGGACGTCCTAAAATTTGTGCTTGACTGTATTATTTGGCTCTAAAAACTCATTTTAAAAATCCAATAAACTTATAAATTATCAAACGAAAATCTATAGAAAATTATTTCAATCTCAAATAGATGTTGTAGAAAAAATGTCATAATTATGACTAGTTATCATACAAGATTGATTACAAGAATTAATTGAGTTTCACAAAAAAAAACAAGTGAAATATTCACTTCACTTGGTCCCAAAAACTCATTCTAGAAGTCCAATAAACTTAATATTTATCAAACAAGAAGCTATAAAAAATTATTTTAATCTCAAATAAATGAGTAAAACTAAATCATATTACCCCATGCTGTTGAAAAATGTCATAATTATGACTTGTTATCATATAAGATTGATTATCAAAAGCTAATTGAGTTTCAAAAAAAATTATTTCAAAATCAAGGAATACAACTCATTTTGCCCCAGGCTCACTTTAAAAATATAATAATCATGAGTTGCTGATGCAAAGTAAAATATGAGAAGATTTGAGTTTCAAAAAACCCATGTAACCTAGTACTAACTGAAATTTGGAAATGAGATTTAACTCATTCTGTAATAATCCAAATCATTCATGAGAGGACAGCTGGGATCTGACGGCAGCAGGCAGGAGTTTCGATCGCTCCGCTCACGTCCCAGTTTCGCTGGTCCTCGTTATGAAGTATTAGATGGAATTAACTCACCTAGTAAACGTCGCTTAAACTATACAACCCTCCGATTATCTGGATGTAAATTTACTGTTAAGAGACAGCAGCAGTAAAATCATATAATATAACAAATATCGGTGTAAAGTAGAATCAAATTAAGAGTTTCAACACGGAGAATTTACAGGTTTCAAATAATTTAAACGAATACATGTATCGATTTGCATCACGTAACAAGTTATTACCAAACTAAAAAAATTAACATCTTAACTTTCAAAGAAAAAGAAAGAGAATATATATATAGGTGTAAATGTGCCCGCAATTTGAGCAAAGTATCGATTGAAAACACGTCGAAATCAACAATGAACAATTTTTTAAATTTTAATAAAGGTGTGAAATTTTAAGAAAAACAAAAGGGAGAAGGAAAAGAAACCATTTAGTGCAGGTAATGTGTTTATATTAAAACAATCATTGATACATTATTGTATTACGGAAGAGTCTTGGAGAAATGTCAATTTTACAAGAATGCACATAAATTTCAACTGAAACTTTTTTTTTTTTTTTTATTATTTAACGTCGCCATGTTTGTGCTTCCATGTGGTGCTAATCGGCGACGGGGGTCTGCGGTGTGTTTGTAAACAACGCACATGTAATTTTTACAGAGGTGCTTGCATCAATCGGCAGAGACTAGGATTAAATACAGAATCCTAAGTTTAGAGATCTACCATCAACATCGGAGAAGCGAAAGCGTAATCCACTTCGTAGATCATTTGACAATAAAATAGTTCGTTACCATAAAAAAGAGTAATGGGCTTAATATTTTTACGGGTATTTTATTGAATTGCATATACTTCTAACAAATTTAAAGTAAATGAAGGAGCAGCAAACTATGATACGATATACTCGTATAGTTTTAAAGGATACGATTGTACTTGCATATACATTGTTCTTTGCTTTATGGTTTACATTACCTTTTGCATTGTTTCAGTTTATAACTAATTTTTTCACTCTCTTTACGTCCATGACCTTGAACTAACCTTGAACTGACCATAAATATAACCTTATGGGACTATACTGACCCTGGATTCGGATTCAGCGACCCCAAAAACCCCTAAATGTCATGGTTTGACTCTACTTTTTATGAATCTTTCTGATTTGACCTTCAACTGACCTTGACCATGACCTGATAGGGTTGTAATAAGCCCGGATTCAGATACAGCGCCCCAAAAAAACCCAAGATACCATGGTTTTAGTGTATTTTTCATGTATTTCGATAATTTGACCTTCAACTGACCTTGAGAAAGATCTGATTGTTTAATCTGACTCCGGATTCGGATTCAGCAACCCCAAAAACCCCAAGATACCATGGTTTTAGTGTATTTTTCATGTATTTCGATAATTTGACCTTCAACTGACCTTGAGAAAGTTCTGATGGGGTTAAACTGACCCCGGATTCGGATTCAGCGACCCCAAAAACCCCAAGATACCATGGTTTTAGTGTATTTTTCATGTATTTCGATAATTTGACCTTCAACTGACCTTGAGAAAGATCTGATGGGGTTAAACTAACCCTGGATTCGGATTCAGCGATCCCAAAAACATATAAGTACCGTGGTCAAGTTTTTGGGACTTACAATTTTTTTTTTGTGGGGCTGTGTTATTACTATGCTAATTAACTGAGAGTAAGAGAAGGAAAGATGGAGCTAAAACTTACGTAGCCGTGCAGGCTACTGTGCACCGGGTAGCGCATTATCTTGGTGGATGGCACAAAGAAGCGACCGTCGGACACCTCGTAATGGACGCCCCAGTCATCCCGCCTACTAACCTCCTCGGTATACTCCACATCGATGGTTTACGCCAGCACAAAAAAATGAGAGATACAAAAGATGAAACTAAGTAATAATAGCTATGTTGGATAGATAGTTGCTACTAACAGTATGGCATGTCTTGCAATGCAAGACCTCCCGGTGATTCAAACCCTGCATTAACCCAGGTTAACCTTGTCCTCTCAGATGAACAGCTCGTCCTTCTCGCGCTGCCCATATGATTCACGCACATAGTACCGGCAGAAGGTTAGTCGCCGGCTTTGGTAGGGCTTCATCCCTTATTGATGTGAAATGCTAGCACTAGTAAAACTGGGAGCACGGAGAGAGAATGAAATTACAAAGATCAGCTGTCATACTCTGCTCTTACTGAGAGTAGAACGACGCCTGTGTGTTGGCTCGCGATCAAGCGCTACGCGACAGCCGCACGAAGGGCTAAGGCGAGAGATCTCGCGAAAGTAGCACGCTGACGACGCACGCGATAAAGACTGCTCTGCAGCCTCTGTAGCCGGCTCGCTTGCTCGACTATAGTGCACGTACACTCAATACGAATCTTTTTTTTTTTATTATTATTTAACGTCGCCATGTTTGTGCTTCCATGTGGTGCTAATCGACGACGGGGGTCTGCGGTGTGTTTGTAAACAAAGCACATGTAATTTTTACAGAGGTGCTTGTATCAATCGGCAGAGACTAGGATTCGAACCCGGGTCACCGGCGTGGGAATCCGACACTCTACCGACTGAGCCGCCGCAGGCCCCTCAATACGAATCTAATACGCGAGGAATTAAAATTAAAATAAATTTCCGAAATAGGAAAGGAGAATCGTAGCTCGGTACCCGTCCGCGTGCCATGCAGCTCTTCTCCCAAATAAATATACAAAAACAAATAAAATTATGATGCATAGATAGAAATAGATTGCAATCTGAGCATGCAAGCCAGGAATTTCGCAAAAAAAAAAGCATTGTAATACTTAAACCCGTATAATTAATAAAATGGAACAAGCTTTCCCATATTCAAATAATTAAAAATATTCAACCTTTTAAAATCAATTTAATGGAAAAAATTTTTCACATTTCGAATAATATAATTTCAAAATCCTTAAAACTATCAAAGCCAATAAAATAAAGTAAATTTTCATATTTTCGAACAATACAATTTTAAAATATTTGAAACTGTTAAAGCCATCAAAAGGAACATAAATTCTATTGTATTTTCGAGCAATACAATTTCAAAATATTGAAACCGTCAAACCAATAAAATAAAGTAAATTTTTCATACTTTCAAACAATACAATTTTAAAATATTTGAAACTGTTAAAGCCATCAAAAGCAATCTAAATTCATTTGTATTTTCAAACGACACATCTCTAAGATAGTCAAAACTATCAAGATCAATGAATATCTCATTCAAATGTTAAAACATTCAATAACTTTTCATATTTATATGATATAATTCTAAACTTGTCAAATTGTTCAAATCAATTAATACTCCTTAAAACACCAAATGGTGCGAGTTCATATTTCAAACAATAAAAGATCCAATATACTTTTCGAACGACAGTCTTGAAAAGTCCAAACTGGACGTACAATTGACTGGACAAAACAGTCTAGCTCTGTATGATTAGGACGTAGCCTGACATTCGGTCTATCCGCGAGAAGCGATATATTTACCCGCGGCGGCGACGATCGCGACGTACAGAACCGAGCACCGAGGAGGTTACGCAGAGCGCACGTGTATCGGTTTGGGTTACACCGCGATGATAATCACGTACTGGAAGTAGATACCCCGTACAGCCTAGTACACAGGCCTGAGCGCTGAATTAGATTTAATATTATTTTCATACATAGAGCTGATTCTGAAGTAGGGTCAACTCGAGTAAGTTATAAAAGGGGTCAAATTATTGACCTGCGCTACTTCGACATTTTTGTTGCAGGCTCTCACGGCAAGGCCAAGCACAACCGGCACCTTTCGTCGAAGAATTGGCCGACAATCCGGGATTAATCTGCGAACAAATAGCCCCGTTGGCGACATCCTGTACGGACTGGAAAATAATTCAAAGAGTGTATTTATTTATTTATTCCAGAGTTACATATAACATTTCATAAATTCGATACAGAGTAGAAATTATTTACACAATAACACACTATAACACCGTAAATCCTGCAGAGGAAATTGGTATTCCCTGTTCGCAGGTCCGGATTAACAACAGAAATGAAAAGTGCTGGTTAGTTTTACTGTATTCATTACAGCAAAAACCTCCAGCCATACTAAACCGTGCAATGCAAGTACCAGTCATTCCTAAGGATAGAATGTATCCACGTCGGACTTCCAGACATGGATCATTCCATCCTTCATACATTCATTCATTCATACATACTTTGGTTGGGTTATGAAGGTCTTCTGACTCTTCATCCCAACTCTATATAACATTATTAATAATTTATTAAAAATTTTACAGTGATATGTAATCTCTCTTTAACATTTCCATATAAATCCTTATTAATTAATATCATCATTATAAATTGTGTTAAAAATTCTATATTTTTATGTAGTTAGTAATAATGTGACGACTACATTATATTAATTCGCGTTAATTAAGATTACATTGCACATGCTTAAGATTCTATATTTTTGTACATTTTTCTTTGATATTATAAATATTTTTATTCTTATAATTTAATCATTGTGACCTAGCACTACAATATTACCAATACCTCACTAACATGGATCTTGCCGTCGTAAATTTTTCTGTTGTCGCGTGTTTATCTCTTGCATATAATATTCTTTCTATCGTGTGGAGCCTAGCCGGGCAAGTAAGTCCAACAGCACAGGTAACTCTGTAATGTGGGAACATCTCTTTGTGTTGGTTAGCTGAATCACATTTGCAGTTTGATGTAAAGACTCTATTGTCAATAACTACAATATCATTACAAGATGATTGTTGTTTAAGTGGATACATTGAGTTTGTAAAAATTGTTGTGAAAATTGTAGGTAGTTGATATCTCCGTATGTCATTCCGTGACTTGTTGATTTGTTATTCTTCTGTCCAGGTGCAGCCGTTGCTTCCATTTTTCTAGCTTTCTTGTTGTTCTTTTCAACCATTTCATTAATCTTGGTGAAGACCGTTTCTACTGGTTTATATTTTTCTATATTTGGATCTTTATTAACATCTAAATCATTATTTGCTCCTGTAACAAATTTTATGCATTTGATATTCGCTTTTCCGTTTTCTGTTTCGTGTGTCCATATATTTATTATTTCGTTTGTTATATTATATAGACTACTGATATTTGGATATGAGTTTATCATTTTATTGTAATTGTAGTTGAAGATACGCCGATGTTTGCGATTATTGTATGATTTACATTTGCCCATAGCACAAATGTATGTTGTTAATATCAAGCATTATACTATTAGCCAATACTGAGTCTTCTCTGGATCCATACATACTAATGTCCAGTTTGTTTTCAATGAGTACTGCTTTTCTCTGCTGCAGTAAAAGCTGTAATTTAGAGGATATTTGGCGCTGGTATACTCATTCATCTCATTTGCACAGCGATAAAAGCCACAATTTAAATTGTTGGCAATCTATTGTCGTTGCAGTGTTTATTTCATTCATTATTTCTCAACCAATCCTGTATCTTTTTTATATTTGTTTTGCTTTGTATATCTAACATTTTTAGTTCATTTGGCAATGTATTAAAGATACTGATTGCTTTAATATAACTATTTTTAGTATTAACAGATTTGTAATATTTTGTTAAAATTAATAGTTTATTTCTTGTTTCACTCGTCGAGTTGATATACTGATTTTTAAAATGTTCATAGTTATACCGAAGACTCTCATTTGCAAATAATTGTTGTAGGTTAAGTGGAATTATTTTTTGAAAAGTATTTTTTTTATAATTTTTAAAATTTTTCTTTGAACTGTTTGCAATAAGTGTAGTTTGTTTTGATACGCACCACCCCACACAATTATGCCATAACTAATAAGGCTATGGAAGAAAGCATAGAATATAATTTTTAAAGTATTAGTTTCCATGAATTTAGAAATTTTACTAAAGATGAAAATTAGGTATCTTGTCTTATTTATAAGATATTCAATATGTTTGGTGCATCTTATATTCTCATCGAAAATTATAACCAAATATTTTGATTCATTCACTCTCTTTCGTTCTTCATTATTGATTTTAATTTCAATTTTCCGTGGTACACTGTCACAATAATTTCCAAAAGTTATATAAACAGTTTATTGTATATTTAATGTTAATTTATTTAGTCTAAGCCATGTTGAGACATCTTCTAAGTATTTGTTCATTTTGTTTTCAACTTCAGACCAAGTTTTTCCATTTGTTATTACAGCAGTGTCATCTACATAGGACAGGATGGAATTGTCTGGCATGTTTGTTAGCGAGTCATTCACTTAAAGTATAAAAAGTAGAGACCCAAGTATAGTCCCTTGAGGGACACCAGTATTAATGTTTTCAAATTCACTTACATGTGAACCTATTCTTACTTTTTGTTTTCTATTGGTTAAATAACTTGTAATTAGTTTATGCGCCTTTCCTCTTATACCATATGAGTAAAGCTTATCTAACAGTATTTTATGATTTACTGTGTCAAAAGCTTTTACCAAATCTAGGAATGTAATAGCTATGGGTTTACTTTGATCTAAATTTTCATAAATTGTTTTGGATATATTAATGCATCTTTAGTGCCAATATTTTTGATAAATCCAAATTGTTTTTTACTTAATATATTAGTATGGCTTATAAAGTCTATAATTCTATTGTGTATGATTTTTTCAAAAATTTTTGCTATATTTGATATTAACGATATAGGTCTATAGTTTCCCATATCATTTTTTCCCCTGCTTTGTATATTGGTATTACTTCAGCCTCCTTCAACATATCTGGCCAAATTGATGTTTCGATACAGCGATTAATTACATAAGCCAAAGTGTCTGCTATAGTTGTAGCTATAGTTTTCAATGCCTTTGCATTAATATTATCTACACCAGCTTTTTTCAGTTTTAAATTGTTTATTATTTTTATAATTTCAAATTCGTTTGTAGGTTTTATAAAGATTGTTTTTGGATTACTTTTAGGTAGTTCTAATTTTATATGTTTTGGTATCTTTATTTTCTTATTCAGTGTTTCTTCAAGTTTGCAATAGTACTTATTCATTTTGTTCGCAATAATTTCTTTCATACTTTTAATTATTCTATTATCTTCTGATTTTATTATTTATACAAGCTCAGAGTATTCTTGGCTCATTTCTATTAATCTCTATTGATTTCTTATCATATTCTATTTTTGCTGTATTTAGCGCCATATTTTCTCACTAGTGACAGGTTAAATAGAGTATGGAAATAAATTTCAGATCAATGCGCGAGCACATTAAGAGGCTGCCCTCACAAGGAAATGCTAAATAACGCATTTAAGCAGATTCAGGATACGTTGAAACAGACGGATAGAATTGTGGATTTAATTTTCAGAACGGAAAGAATCAAGTGGGATGCGAGCGCGTAGATCGATACTCCCAATCATAGGAAAAATAAGTCGTTTAATAAAACGAATTAAAAAATTTAATTGACACAAAGGCAAATGACACTAGACTTTTATCAGAAATATTTCGGATTCGCAAAATTATGATTGACAAATCACGATGATAAGTTTAGCGAGTGCACAATTAAATGAAGGCGTAATACAGTACAAACTGGAAACTAAGGTCATAACCGATATGATTTTGTTTGCCGCTCAGGGCATTGTACACCATCGTTTTATGCCCCCGAATTTGGTAAGAAACTCGGCCTCCCTAGTAAGAGAAACAGTAATTGATGCACTGTTTCCGGGAACAGAAAAATCGAATTCATTTCTAAAAATAACCAAAATCTCAGAATCAATTAACAGAAAAATTCTCTAACTATCAATTAACATACCATAAGTCTATATCATTGCTAGACTTACAAAAATTCCTTTTGTACAAAGCATCGGCGGTCCCGATAAGACATAGGACTATAAACAACACAAACATCTTTGCATACATCTGGTCGGAATCGCATTACTTCGCGATAAGTATGGACAATAAAACATATATACCGACCTCGCTTGATAAATTAAATAAGTGCAAAATTTTGGACGGCCATTATATTTGTAAAGATGTAGAACCGGTTCATGAAATCAAGCAGAACGCTGCGGGCGAAATTAAATTTACTATCGATTACAATCTAGTAAGTATAGCTGATTGTAATATCAAAATCACGCAATTGAACAATACTTATTGGGTGAGGTTGCATGATGTAAACACCTGGCTCTTTTCGACCTCGGGCGTAGAAACTGTTTTGTAGTGCCACAGGGCGGTGCAAAGCACTTTCGAGATAAACGGCATAGGGATATTAAGATTAAATCCGGGGTGCACAGTGCACACCAATAATGCTAGGCTATCCGCTTCACGAGAATTCAGAATGCTATCGTGAGGCGTGGCGTTTGCAAACATCAAATTAGACGTACGCGCGATTTTATCCAACCTTTCGGACGCGCGAAATTTCTCACACCTTGTTGATAAGGTAATAAAAGAAGATACTGGAAAAAGAGCGAGAAACTTGCATGGCATTCATGTGGAAGTGCTCAAATCGGGTACGAATTTTCGCGAAATCATACAAAAAGCAAAGGGCCGGTTCGAATATAGGTCGCTGGGAGATAGGGTTAGCGTAGTGCACAATACGGCCATGACATTCTCGTATTCAACTATAGGCTTTGTCGTGATTGTACTGGCGATATGTGTCTATGTTTTTCCCGGGGGGCTCGATTATTGCACTCGATGTAGAAAGATTGCAGGAATAGCAAGATCGGCCGAACCAGCACCGGTCCGCATGAAGACATTTACGTTGCGTCACATTGGAGGAGCTAGGCTTTGCACCGAGAGTTGCGCTGCCGATAACGAGTGAATCAGTGCCCAAGAATGTGCTGATGCCAGCTCCGCAGCAGCAGTAGGTTGCGAGGAGAGACTAAGAAAGTATTCCCCGCCCCAGCTAGATCCACAGCGGCAGCAAAGTCGCGAGGAGAGATTGCAAGAATCTCCCCCGCCCCGATCAAGGCGATCGACGCAGCTGTAGCAAGGTTGCGAGGAGAAACTGCAAGTTTCCGCCCCCCCCCACCCCCTCCACCCAGGTGTCCAGTGCGACAGTGTATTATCATAGAATGAGAAGAAGGAAAAGAAGCGAAGTAATCAAGCACTAGCAGTGCAAACATTAGAATAACTTTTACAGAGATATTTAATTTTGCTACAATATTTTAAAATATTAGTTTCTTACTTGATCGCGTACGATCAAATCTAATTTATTATGAAGTCCCTATTTTCAATTTCTTACTTTGGACTAATGACGCATTCTAAAATATTTTAATAAATAAGCTACTTCAATGCTACATATGGGGCGAATCACGTCAACTCTCCTAGCGCGGCGCGCGAGCGCTTAATACTGTTGTTATCAACTCGCGTTTGCGGTATGAAAAAAAATATATAAAAAATATCTAATAAACTATTTCGATGTATTTTCCAAAATTTACAATTTTCATAAAAAAAAAAAAAACACAAAACGTGTTATATCTCGAAAAGTCTATTTTTAATATTTTTTTTAATACTTTTAATCGAAAACTGGCGTCTTTTTTACATAAAAAAGTTCTTTTGCCCAGAGTGCCCGATTATATTTCAGTGAGTAATAGAACGCCGAAAAGGGGCCTGCGGCGGCTCAGTCGGTAGAGTGTCGGATTCCCACGCCGGTGACCCGGGTTCGAATCCTAGTCTCTGCCGATTGATACAAGCACCTCTGTAAAAATTACATGTGCTTTGTTTACAAACACACCGCAGACCCCCGTCGTCGATTAGCACCACATGGGAGCACAAACATGGCGACGTTAAATAAAAAAAAAAAAAAAAAAAGAACGCCGAAAAGTTAAAGTACTGCGCGCAGCGGCAAGGCGCGTGACTTCGCGCTCAACGGTGGCCGCTGGATTCGGTCCTCCTTTTCATATTTTGCTACCTTATAATTTCTTTTAAACCTGTTAGTTAAATTTAGTTATTTTTTTGTTTTTATTAATCGTTTTTTTTGTTACTTTGGCTTTCGAAGAGGCTTTCAAAGACTTTAGCTTCGTGGCTTTCTTTGTCTTTGTTGCGGGTTTGCCATTCCGCTGAGATTTAGAAATCTTTTTCATGAAACAGAAGATTTTGCATATTATTCTTATTTTTAAAATGTTGACTTGCTCCATCCGTTAAATAATAAATTTTTTTAACTACGAAATTAGATTTCAGATAAGGTATGGCAATTTTTTGATATTCATAAACCGCAACAGTGTCATAGTTTAGATTATCAGAAATTACAGCAATGCTTACATGTTTAAGATCACTATTTTCTTTGTAATAAATTACAACTGTAAAAATAGTTGCCTGGTTATTATTCCAATGGAAAGATTGCGTAGAATTCTGTACTACAAATGTATAGTTTTCCGCAAAATCAAAACAGACAATAAACTCCCCTTCTTGAAGATTTTCTTTCAACGTATTCACATACTGTGACTGTTTCTTAGCAAAAAATCGTGAGTCTTCAATTTCATTAATTTGTCGCCCAGCGTGTTGAGAAAGTCATAAACGTTCTCACTTTTTGAAGCTATCGTACACCGATCTGTTTGAAACCACGATTCAAATTGAATTTCAAAAACATTATTTTTATCAAAACATTCAAGCAAATGTTCTCGTAATGCAGACGTATTAGGACAATTTAGACAGTCACCCAAGAAATACTCATCACGTGCATTTTTACAAACGATTGCCTGAATACAGTCATGATAATTTGTAAGATATAGTTTACTATTTTTCGTTAAGCACTCTAGCTCAGCAGCTTCTAGCATGAGCTTAACGTTTTCATTATGTACACATACACATACATTGTGTGTACCACTGCTTCCAGCTAAAACACAGTGTACTGGTCTCAATTGTATGAATTTTGTTAACCCAATTTTAACGTGTTCGTATTCTTTTTGAAATAAATAATAGATTTCGTTCAAATTGCCAAGAAGTAATCTTTTCTGAACGTGTTCTCGTTTGCCGTTGTCCTGCTTTACGGATATGCAATCTTTCAAGCCTGGCATAATTCGACTTATGTCATCCATTTCATAAAAACTTTTAACTAAATTTGTAGTTTCCACCGAAAGTACTTTGCCGCGTTTTTTTTTCAGGAACTGAGAAAACTCCTTTTTCAGCTACTAACTCTTTTGCTTCTCGAGCTTCCCATTCAGTACAACTAAACTCTCTGATTAAATCATTACGAGACCAAAAATCGGGAGCAAGAGTGAGTAGCTGAATTCTATCTTTCTTCGATATAGTATTAGAAAATTTTCTTTTAATTTGTTCGAGAACCGTTACGCCAGCTTTATGATATTCATCACAACAATTTTTGTTAGCTTTTTTTGTATCCGAAATAGGTAAATCTGCTTTACGTTTGTAAATTTGCCTACGACATGTACCATATATTTTCGCTTCTTCGGGTACAAACGGAAATATACTTCTAAAAGTTGAAGGAAAGTCAAACAGATCTTTAGACGTAGGGTGATTCTCTCGAGAGAAAGGATTTATGCATTTCATTTTCCAGGTTGAACCCATTGTAGTTGCTACAATAAACCGGAGAAATACGTAACCAATAGATTTATGATTTAATCATAAAAAAATCTAAATTTAAAAAAAATCATCGTCGTATATATGAATTTCTTGTGACAATTCATTTATAGATTAAAGTTTTTTATGTTTAAGCCACCTACCGACTGAAAAAAGAACTAGTTTTACAGGTAAGCATGATGTGGCGGTGACGGCGGCCGCGCCGCGCCAAGTCGCGCGCGGTACTTCTACTTTTCGGCGTTCTATTACTCACTGAAATATAATCGGGCACTCTGTGCAAAAGAACTTTTCTTATGTAAAAAAACCTCAGCTTTCGATTAAAAGTATTTAAAAAAATATTAAAAATAGACAGGAAAATTTTGGAAAATCTGACCACATCATTGGAAAGCTGAGGAAAAAATACATCGAAATAGTTTATTGGATATTTTTTATATATTTTTTTTCATACCGCAAACGCGAGTTGAAAACAACAGTATTAAGCGCTCGCGCGCCGCGCTAGGAGAGTTGACGTGATTCGCCCCATATGTATAAATGATCTTTACATTGTATTGTATTATCATTTCTTGTAATTTTGATCTAACTTAGTATGAAGTGCCACTTTTCAATTCTTCTAGACAAATAAGGCATTCAAAAGAAATTTTTTTAAGCTACTCCAGTCATACATATGTTATCAATAATCTCTGCGTTGTATCACATAATTTATTTGTAATTTTAAACTCATAGTTTACGAAAATATTTCACCTCATAGGCGAGCAATAATTTTAAATAATATCTACGTTATATTACTTAATTATTTCTTGTAATTCTAATCTCATAAATTAATGAAAATATCTCACTACAAGTGTGAGCAACATTCTTATGGAATAATCTACATCGTAAGATTAAATGAAAGAGAAAGAGATACACATTTATTTGTATACACATAAGAAGACACCAAAACAACAGTAAACATACAACACTCGCATTGCCAATTAAATGCAAATTTTTATCTTATCAAATATTTTAACATAAATTTCAAAATTAATATAGTAGTATTCAACTTAACTTTAAATGTTGACCTTATAATTGCAATTTTTCAAGTTACGTATGATTTCATGTGAATAACAGTACTTTTCATAGCATACATTTTTCATTCAAGTTTAAATTTTATTCAAATTAATGTTGTCTAACATAGTTTTCAAATTAGTAAAATAATATGGTGTACAATTTTACATGAGTATTTTGATAGACATGCATTTTCAGTCTACATTTAATTTTTATCCTAACGAATATCTTCTAACGTAATTTTGTTAAAATCAATAAAATAATATCAGATTCAGTTCTAAATTTTAATATTAGAATTTCAAACCTTCAAATTACGTATGTTCTCGCATGAATCCATGCGAGTGCTTTTAGACACACCTGTTTTGCGTCGCCGATGCGTACGTGGAATCCATGAACGTGTCACGTACGCAAGCAGGCGTCCGTACCGACGGACACAGCTGTCCTGTGTCCAGAAGAGAAGCGCGCCTGCAATGCTGGCCCGTGTAAATAACGCGAAGTTCGATCCCCCACATACCTACGCACGGCAAGCATCCTGTCCGTAACGCAATTTATAAAAAGTTTATAGTGTCTCTTAATCTTAAATAACTACTACTTTGTATGTATTAATTATAAAAGAAATATTTTGTATCTAAAATAGTACATTATGTAACAAGGCCAAAAAGTCGAATATTTTTCCCGCGGGTGAGTTTACTGTCCGAGCGAGCAAAGCGAAGCGAGGGTAGTATCATCCGAGGGGAAAATCGACTTTTTTCTCGAGTTACATATAGTACTATATGCCCATCTCAACTGTGGCCACTTTTTGACTTGGAAAGCGGGACTAATGGACTAACTTAGAATGTTTGAAAACGTCGTCGGTGTGTGGTGTAGACGGCGCTGCTCTACTCTCTAAGCAATAGATTTCGTATTAAATATTGAATATTCTAATAAATATTGTACAAAATGTCTGTTTTAATTTTATTGGGTAAAACATAACTTATATTGTTAAAAGACAATCGAAAATCAGGATTATTGGTAGAACTTGATAAAATAAAGAAATTTGGACTAGTTTCTTGTGAAGTCACTTTTTTGCCACATTTGCGGGAAAAAAGTAAATTTTTCCGCCTAATCCTTTTTGCGGGAAAAAAGTGTTATTTTGATCCAGTTTTTCAGGGAAAAAAGTGGCCATTTTCGTTGAGATAGGTTGATAAAAAATGTCTTAAGGGGGTCAATTTTTTTTAAATTAAAGGTTGAAGTCTCTACTTTAAGATGGTGGAACTCGATTTTGGATTTGACGCAATCCCTACTTACGTGACCTTGAAATTCAAGGTCATTTTTAAAGCTCAAAAATCGTAAACTTTTGCAGTGCGCCCGCGCGTGGGCGATTTTTTTTCGATAATTCTGATCATTGCATCTTAAAGTACAACTCTTTCCCTTTAATTTAAAAATAAATTGACCCGCTACGATTTTTTTTATCGATTTTACAGCGATTTAAAAATTGTATAAAAAAAACGCGTTTATTCGTGAAAAATTTGATAATTTCGATCCACCCTACGATTGAATCAGCGGTGTAGAATTACTCCAATTGAACATATATGGGACATGATGGGTAGACGATTGCGCAGTAGGCAGAGACAGCCAAGGAATCTTGAGGAACTGGGGCTAGCTCTAAATGAGATATGGCACGAGATACCTCAAGACATGATAAGAGCTTGCATTAATATGCCTGCAAGTGCGTGTGCGTGTGTGTGTGTGTGTGGGGAGGGGGGGGGGGCTTAAAAGGGCCGATTACTAATTGTACAGATAGCCCTTAATATCTTGTGTTGCCACCTCGGCGTCGAATAACCTCAGCTAATCTTGCAGGCATATTAATGCAAGCTCTTATCATGTCTTGAGGTATCTCGTGCCATATCTCATTTAGAGCTAGCCCCAGTTCCTCAAGAATTCTTGGCTGTCTCTGCCTACTGCGCAATCGTCTACCCATCATGTCCCATACATGTTCAATTGGAGTAATTCTACACCGCTAATTCAATCGTAGGGTGGATCGAAATTATCAAATTTTTCACGAATAAACGCGTTTTTTTAATACAATTTTTAAAATGCTGTAAGATCGTTAAAAAAAATCGTAGCGGGTCAATTTTTTTTAAATTATAGGGTGAAAGTTGTACTTTAAGATGCAATGATCAGAATTATCGAAAAAAATCACCGACGCGCGGGCGCACTGCGAAGGTTGACGATTTTTGAGCTTTAAAAAATTACCTTGAATTTTAAGGTCACATAAGTAGGGATTATGTAAAATCCAAAATCGAGATCCACCATCTTAAAGTAGAGACTTCAACCTGTAATTTAAAAAAAATTGACCCCTCTTAAGACGTTTTTTACCTGAGATATCGATCTCTGAATTTGCGCCCTTTTTTAGTCGGAATTATATACATATATATATGTGACGTTCCACGTCAACCGGAACACCGCCCTGCCCAAAATTCCTTTCGACCTAAATATTTGTAAAAATATGGAAAATTGAGCATTTTTTATGTACTTTCGATTAGCGCGTAGCTATTTTTAAAATTTCGTTTTCAGACGGAGCTGCACGTTCCCTACTCTTAAAGAAACACTACTTTACGCCATGATCAAGCTGTTGGAAATCACAGGAGATCTGAAAAATTCCAAGCAACGACAATTTTTTGTATTTTGAGCTGCTGAACACGAATGCGACCCTCTTTTTTATCGATATCTCAAGCGTTCGTCCCTAACCACAAAAAACACGCCAAAATTGCTGTTTCACGCGGTTGAGAGGTAGGTCCCGTGATCTACGGGAGGAAAATTATTAACAGACAGTATTTTTATGAATTTTGAGCCGCTAAACACGAACACAAATTTAATTTCATTTGGTTTCTATTATTCGAGTATATATAATTAAGGGAACCAAGCTCTTTTAAAACCTAAAAAATTAGATAGTATTACCTTTAATTTATGATTGCTAAAAACTTTCTTGGTCCTTCTCTACCATATCTGTTAAGCGTATACTGATCCATGGATTTGTGCACTGACCGTAGGATTCCAAAAAATAAATGGATTAAATGGACTGATTCCTTTTGGAAAATGATTTAAATACCTGTGATTTTGGTATTTAAATCATTATTGGATAAAATCAATATTGATTTTGATTTGAATGTTTAATAAATTTATTGACGTAATTAACCTGATTGCGTGAATCGTTTAGTGGATTCAATATGGCGCTTATAATGACTGAATATTACTTAATTTAAGTAATCAAAACAAGAATCACGCAGTAATTAAACTTATCCTAAAAACCTTTAGTTGGGATATTCTATTAATTTACTTTCTCGTTATTTCGAAATTTTCTAATGTTCTGTGGTGCAAATCTTTGTCGTAAAAAAATTTAAAAAAGTCCAAAAAATTGCAAACTCGGTATATTGCTATAAAATTGTAATAAAAGTAGTAAAGAACCGTAAAAAATTGTCTGAATTTGGAGTAAGCTTTACAAGTTTTTACAGATTTTTACTCTGTTGCATTTTTTATACATTTTTACGAATTTTTACATTTCGTAACATTTTTTAAAGTTTTAACATATATAAACTCTCCAGTCTATAACATTTTAAATGTTTATATATTTATACTATGGAAATGTTATAAACTGCAAAAAATTGTATGGAAATGTAACAGTGAAAGAAATATATAAAAAAAAATGTAAAAAAGTGTATGAATCTATGAAAAGCTGTAAAGCATAATCCAAATACAAACAAACTTTTACGGTATTTAACCATTTTTATTAAAATTTTATAACTATTTACAGTGTTTTAAATATTTTTGTCGTTTTTTACATTTATTTATACCTTTTTACATATTTTAATCTTTTTACGATAAACATTTCTGCAAATTTCCTTGATATATTTTATACGAATTTGCGCTTTATTCATAACTATTACATTCCTGGATTATAACATTTACTAAACATATTTCTTTGTTATTTTATCATCATAAAATCATTAGCTATATATTATTAATCAATCCTCATTAGTTTTCTTTATGTATTATAGGCATACAGCTCTTAATTCCTAAATATTAATTTTCTTAAGTATGTTCAATTTGACAAAAAAAATGAAATCTATTGATTTAGTACTTTATTATTTATAGAAATATTTATAAATAATATTATCTATTCTAGGTATTGCCAAGATATTATGTTGAAAGTATGTTTAGAATAATACGCGTTATAACGCTATTATCAAATTTATCAAACTTTGATAATTTTGATATTTTGTATATATGTTTATTCGAACATCGGAATAACTTCCCTTGCTGTCCAACCCAACTAACAAAGATTTAAAAAAATTGTCTATTTATAAAATCATGAATATTAACTATAATCATTAATATTATTATTACGATCGTGCTCAGCAACTGAAAATACATAAAAGTAAAGTGATCTTCACTCGAGCACAGGGTACTTGATTCCCCGTACATACGCAGCAGCGTGCATCACCGCGCCCGTAGTACCGCGCCAGGCCGCTAGGCGGCGATGACACCAGTTTTCGTATCTATTAGCGGAGTAGCATTTCGAAAGACATATAATGATGCGCTAATCCATGAATTTTTACCGAACTTTTTTGTGTTATAAATGTTGCCGTGTTAGAGATCACGTTTGAGTGGCCGGCTAAGGTTAGATATTATTTTCTCCATAGTTCAGTTTTGTTTCAAATTATATAACATTAATTCGATGTCACTTTCCACGTAGTATTTTTCATGACAGAAAAATTAATTTGAATCAGACACAATTTACTTTTAAGTTGATATAGCTTTTGTATACTTGTTCATGATTTATGAAAGCATCTTAAGGGGTTATATCCCCCTTATAACCCCTCCTGCTCTAAAAAACAAGGCTTTGTTAATTCCTTTTTTTAAAGGACATTTGAGATTAAAGGTATACAAATAATATAACATTGGATTAAGCAACTCTTGAAGAAGAGAAAAAAAATTTTTATTGATATTTTTTTACAAAATGGCGGCTGTGCAGTGATTACCATGAACCGCTTTTTCAAAAAGGTCTTCCGCGGCGGGCAGTACAAGTCTCGTCCAACTCCACCTATAACAAAAAAAAAATTTCGAAATTAGAATTTTTTTTCGCGAAATGGCGCTTGTTTTAACAAAAAATCGTGTTTTCGACGAAAAAAATCGACTTAAATTGTTTATAACTTTTTTCTTGTTAATTAATCGCTAAAATCGTGTGTACTTCACTAGATAATCAAACAATGAAGCTACTGTTAAAATTTTAAGTCAATCGGATGTAAACTTTTTGAGTTCTACTGCTTGCCGATTTTGAAAACATGGTTTCGAGAAAAACGCGTTTGAAGTTTCAAAATGCTATAAATCTTAAGAATCGCAAAAATTTAGTCCATAATAATTTTTTTACCTTCAGTCTGCTATCCCTGCACCATATAATTGTCCTTCCAGGGCCTTCATTTCCTCTTCTTCTTTTTTTTTGCCTGATGTAATGCTGCGCCCGGCCTCTTTCGCGATATCGGACATACGATACTCAGCGGTTTTGAAAGCGATTGGCGTTTCCACGCAAAACTCGTACATGTTTGGTCCAACAGTCAACCCAAGAGCATCGTAAACGGCAAACAGACCCGAGAAGTCATCATTGAAGATAATAACGGCTACGTCAGTCGCAATGTCAACTATAGTCTTACAGCTTGACACCGTCTTTGGAGCAATTGACCACACTGCAGTATTAAACGACTCGTTATTGTTCTGAGTATACGCACCCGAACAGCGTGACAGAAGGTTGTCGGAGCTGAGTTCATTATAAATAGGTTTTATTGCGTTAATAACATCCTCATGCATTGGACTCTTGTACTCGTACGTTGCAAGTGTACCAAGCGCTGTACTGCGCTGCCAAGAACACCAAGAGTCTACTCCGACGGGATACTTCTCGTGCTGTGTATTCTTCTTCGTCGACATTTTATGAAGTAACGTTGCCCAAATTTCATTCCGCAGTTTTTCGACTGAATCGTAGTTTCTCCTAATAGCAAGTCCGTAATAAATAGAAAGTTCATCAATTAACTTTCCGGTCAACTTTCCTCGACCGCCAAGACCTTTCGTTGTTTTTTTCAAATTGCGCAGACGCGTTCCCATGCGCTTCTGAACGTGTCCGACACATTCTTTTTTTTCGACGATGAAATCTTTATAAGGTTTTGAGTCGACTATACCTTTATATGTTTTTGAATCGCCGTCGCCGATATATTTCAAATACTTGATATTATGAAGTTTTTCTGAGCGTTTGAACATTTCTATAACTGCGTCGATCTCCATTTTCCCGGCACTACCTTCAAGGTTGGCATCACAGTTCTGTTTGTGTGAAGGGTATACCTCTTCGTATTCAGCAGTACCTTCTTTTTTTTGCCAATATTCACACACTTTACAGTACTTAGATTTTACACACACATCCAATACCTTGTTAGTGTACCAACCAATCAAAGTCACCAATCCGAACAAAGACGTCAACCCTCTCTTTCGCCAAGCTCCATCGCCTGACACCGTGAGAACTTCTTTTTCACCTCGTTCAATAGAAATTTCGTTTTCTTTAATCGCCGATTTTTTCATAGATATAATTCGAACAGATGAAGTAGCAGTGGCGATATTAGATATGATCTTACTGTAAGTTGTTTGGAAAACAGGCTTTGCAAGATCCATCATAGAGCAGAACTTTTTTATACCGTTGATGCCTATGCCTATGATGCGCATAGCTAAAATAATACGGCAGTTGATCTCATAAGCACGACCATTTATTACAGGACAGCTGTTAATATCAGCATCACCACAGTTCGAACAAGACACAATAATTTTGATGCCTAGTCCACGCTTGTTCGACTCTAAAAACCGCACGTCACCATTACATTTTTTGCATACTACTAATTCAGAAAGAGCAGTAAATACAGCGAAAAAATTGATGAAACAGTAGCCGAAATTATTATCAACATCGCGATCACGGTCTAAATCAGTAGTTTTCAATTTCTTAGCCGAGGTACTAACGTGCTTCGAATCGCCTTCGAACGAATGGGGGTTAGGCGGGCGTCGATTACTAATTTTACTCCGTTTTGTACTTGTACTTCTTGTTTTACTGCCTTTGCGGCTACTATACACCTTTTCACTCATAATTAAGTACTTGTAAATATAATTCACAGTTAAAAAGTAAAGCAAAACTCAAAATAACAACGTAAACAACGAGAACGGCTGATCGACTAAACACAGGGCATGTGTGAGTAAACACGTGCTGTAAAGACGCTGTAACCGTCGTAATGTCATGTAGCGACCTCTATAATTCAAATTTAAAACACGATATCGATCGTAGGTAACTTCTACTAATTTCCAAAACCGCGAAATTCAAAAAAGCGAGCATCGCTAAAATAAGCGAAAATTGTGATTTTAGAGCATCAAAGCTGTTTGAAAAAATTTATTTAAAAAAATTTTGAGTTTAAATCGGTACTTAGGCATTGTAGATTTTGATTCTAGGATTGTTTTGGCAAGATTTAAGCCAATAAAAAAAATGGAAAAAAACAAAAAAATTTGGGGGATATAACCCCTTAAATATCTACATGTACACTGTGGGCAGGAAGGAGCGATAGGTTTGACCAAAATGACGATAAAATCGGGTTGCGGGGCGGTATTCGGGCATGAATGTACATCTCAAATCCGTTCGAATCGAAGTCCGATCGGCTCCTGTTTTCGAGATATCGCCAATTTACCTATTTTAGCTAAATTATTGATGTAAGCGAATGAGTTGTACCTTAAGAATGCATGAAACTTCATTATATAATCAACGAGGATATACAAAATATGTAGATATCATGTATATTATATATAAGTATGATATATTGTGTATATACATGTAGATCTGGTTATCATGAGTTAGATTTTCAAATAACGGCAGAGTGGCATTTCCATGCTACTGCTCATGGAAAGGGTTCATGTGACGGAGTAGGGGCCGTGTTAAAAAGAGAAGCTACTCGTACCAGCTTGCAGGCCAAAGCTACGGACGCGATTTTAAATTCAAAACAACTTTCTGACTAGGCGAGACAAAAGTTCCAAACAATAACATTCTTTCACTATTCTTAAAAAGATTATGAAAAACCATCAAGATCACTAAAGAAAATATTCCAAACTGCACCATCTATTACAAAAATTTCAGAAGGACACGCGTTCTTAGTTTCTTCCGACAACAAAATTACTGTGTTTAGATACTCTAATGCACCAAATCCATCTGGGTTGCCAGACGCTGAGAAGCCTATGTCGCCACCTATCGGGAGAAAAATCGCCAGAAACCGCCAATTCAACCTATCAAAATCGCACAAAAAATCGCACAGCATCAAATTAAATGAGTAAATCTAATTAATAAATGATTGTTTTAGGAACCAATATAATTAACTTACAAATCGGTTTATTACATAAATTTATTTATTACAAATAAGTAACAGTTTTATGAGAGTGTGTATAAATGAATGTTTAAAATAAACATTCACTTATGCTAATACATGGACAATCTAATTCTGATAGAAGGTTTTCTACTTCTATTTATTCGACTATTTGAGACTTATTTTTTTATTCTTCAGTCTCAGATTCATATTTGTCTGCATATAAAATTTTCGCATTAAGGGGAGGCCGGAGCTATCCTGATTGGTGCAGATTTTACCTAACCTCAAAAATTAATATCATAAAAATAAAAATTTGTGGTCATTTATGGTACAAAAATGCGGTTGTCCGGTGTTCTTGTCATAATAATAAATGTTTATAAAGCTTCAAGCGTACATAATTGCGTACAATTTCGTAAAATAATGAAAAATACGGCGCGAGGTGAAGATATCAGTAAGGCTAAGAAACGGTAAGATGACCATCACTTTTACCGTTTTCCATTTGTCAATTGTAACAATATTTCATAATAAAAAACTTTTGAGGTCACTAATAAACAAAATTGCTGTTGTCCGGTGTTCTTTACATAATAACAAACTATTATCAACCTCGATTTTGATGTTACTATGTGAATTTTAGACGTATAATGAAAAATACGGCGCGAGGTGGAGGTCACAATAGTAAAGTTCGCTCCGACCTCCCCTTAAAATCTTTAAGCATATCTTTACTAGGAACAAAGTTTTGGCAACATGTTTTATTTGAATAAAAACGCATCCTAATCCTCAATATGGAATATAAAGGTTACTATAGAATAGACTATAGTACCTCTATACTTTCTGAGGGTAATCTGTCACCGAGACAGTAACAAGTCGGGCTGTTCTGGATATGCTGCACGTGGCCAGCACCGAGTTGCGTCGACTTGTGACTATCAGAATACGCTCAGAACACGTACATATTACGAATCGCGTGAAGCCGCTAAAACTCAAAAGAAAAAACAACCTTTTTACTGTCTGACAGATGTCGCCCAAAATCGCACCGTCTATGGCAAAAATCGCCAAAAAAATCGCATGTCGCCAATCTAAAAATTTTGTCGCCCAAGTAGCCTAAACATCGCACATTTGGCGATAAATCGCACAGTCTGGCAACCCTGAAATCCATTATCAATAATACAATATTAATAATTGAATTTTAAAAATGTTAAACGAAATAATACAAATATACAAAAAATGACAATAATTAAAAAATCAAAAACTTTAAAAAAATTAGAAATTACAAAATAAAAAAAAAGGAAAGTAATGCGGACTTTGTAATAAAGACAGTCTCAACCCCGAAAAATGCAGAGAGCGTTCATAGGAATCAATAAAAAAGTTGCATAATAACTATATATCAGTAAGTAGTTATTTTAATTGAATATACTTGAGTAGAAGTAAACAAATCAAATTTAGCTTCGTGTTAATATTCAGCGACTCAAAATTCATAAAAATAGTCTCCGTCAATAATGTTTTTCAATAGACTTACGTTTTCTACCGCGTAAAACAGCAATTTTGGGGTGTTTTGTGAGGTTAGGGATAAACGCTTAAGGAATCGGTAAAATAGAGGGTCGGATTCGTGTTCAGCAGATCAAAATACGTCAAAATACGTTCTGTCAATAATTTTCCTCACGTAGATCACAGAATCTACCTCTCAACTGCGTGAAACAGCAATTTTGGGGTGTTTTTTGAGGTTAGGGACGAACGCTTGAGGTATCGGTAAATAAAAGGATCGGATTCGTGTTCAGCAGCTCAAAATACATAAAATACGTTCTGTCAATAATTTTCCTCACGTAGATCACAAGACCTACCTCTCAACCGCGTGAAACAGCAATTTTGGGGTGTTTTTCGAGGTTAGGGACGAGCGCTTGAGGTATCGGTAAAAAAGAGGGTCGGATTCGTGTTCAGCAGCTCAAGATAGATAAAAATACTCTGCCAATAATTTTCCTCGCGTAGATCACATGATCTACATCTCAACCGCGTGAAACAGCAATTTTGGGGTGTTTTGTGAGGTTAGGGACGAACGCTTGAGGTATCGGTAAAAAAGGATCGGATTCGTGTTCAGCAGCTCAAAATACATAAAATACGTTCTGTCAATAATTTTCCTCACGTAGATCACAAGACCTACCTCTCAACCGCGTGAAACAGCAATTTTGGGGTGTTTTTCGAGGTTAGGGACGAGCGCTTGAGGTATCGGTAAAAAAGAGGGTAATGTAAAACTCTGTCTCTAAAAACGCTTTTCCAAACCATTATTTTACTCGGATGTTCTTCTCTCGCTTCCCCTCGGCCTCTCACTGTCTCTCCCTCCGCCTCTACATCAACCTAATCTATATCTAAAATAATTAAATCGTTCTATCTCCCTATGTTATATAGTTGTAAGCAAAATTTTGCGACTCAGCTCCTGCTGCCGAAACGTTCATCCTGCGACAGCTCAAGCTTTTGCTTTTATCTATCTATTTAAATGTACATCAGAACATTTGACAGAGCTAAAAGATTCTTCAAGTGTTATAGTGCATCATATAAAAGATGTTACTTTAGTTTTGAAAGTCTAAATATTCGGTTAATCTGAATAAATCCAGTTTAATGTTCGATTTATCATTTTCGTGGTATTTTTATTGTCATTTTCGTGGCATGTCTAATTCACGCATTTGTTAACGTTAATAGCCTATTTAGATTTTTCAAACATAAGGAATATCATCCATTTCCCGTTGGTGTTTCTAACTTATTTTGAAGCGAAAAGGAAGGAAACAAATAGCGGAAACAATAAAAAACCTTTATAGCGAAAGTATTGAAATTTATGAGTTCACGGCTCATTATTTTTCAATCTACGTGGTTACACAGAATTGATAGTAAAAGCAATCTAAGCCATGACAAACTATAGAATTGGAGTTAATTTTAATTTTTTAGGGGAGATTAAAAGTTTTTCTCAAAATTCGGTGCCTATGAAATGCGATCATATAATTTTTTTTCTTTGAATATTCACCTAAATTGGTCATTATGATTGTTACTGATTAACTCAAATCTATAATTATTGGTGAAGGAATTTATTCTGGGTATAAAAGTATATTACAAGATACATCTTTGAATTTAACAAAAAATATTAAATTCTTTATCTTCTTTTAAAATACCATCTACATTAAACTTTCAAACGCATGCATATATATTACCGGTTGTATTTCATTCAGAATATATTCAAATATTATTTTCTGGAAATTCAAGAAAAGGACATTGGATATGTATATGGTATTGTGATTATGTTATTCATGTTTATGATAGTTTAAATAACAAATGTTTAAATGATGATCATAAAATATTCATTCATGGATTGTTTCTGAATCGGGATAATATTCAAGTTGTATTTGAAAATATCCAATATCAGACCAACGTATATGATTGTGGTGTTTTTGCTATTGCATTTGCAGTATCAATAGTGTTTAATATTTGTCCTTGTAGTTTTCTTTTTGATATAAGTAAAATGAGACATCATTTATTACATATTTATGCGTCATCGAATTTAGTTGCGAGTATATTCCCAAGAACAAAAAATGTTCTCTTGTGTCAATCACATAATTTAATCGAAATATTTACCATTCCAAATGTTCTACATTATAAACCGTATTCTACTATTGAATTAAATTTCAATGATATTAACTTTCATGTACTTGAAAAGTGAACAAAGCTTGAGTTAAAAAAAGAATTTGAATTATTAAAGAACCAAAGGATGAATTCCAAAGAATGTTGCACTAGTAGTATTATTTTAATTAAAGATGATGAGATAAAAGATACAATCTATATGACTTAAATAATGTGAGTATTAAAATGGAAACTTATGAAAAAGAAAATGATAAGATAAATTTAACTTATGAAGTAAAAATTAAAAACGATAATATTATTACTTCTTCCAAAGTAGATATATTAAATAATAAAGATACAGGTTTTCATGATAAAAAAGTTATTTCTGAAGAAGTAATTAATGAAAAAACTATTTCGATTAAATTACAATATAAAAACACTAAGGAAGAAGAAAATAAAACAATAACATGAAACGTAGTGGTGGATAATAATTGCGATAATTTAATTGATAAATCTATTAATATGGGGAAGGAAAAAAATATCGTTTTTAAGAATACAAAAAATGAAGAAATAAAAGTTATAAATAAATTAACTGCGAATAAAAGTAAGAATGTTACGATAAAAATGCATCAGAATAAAAATGTGCCTTATAAAAGAAAAGCACTAATAATAGAACAAAAACAGATTTTCAAAGCAAAATGATTAAATTAAATAATACTGTAAGAAATACTTTAGATACAAAAAAAGATTTACATATTAATATGATTACGAAAAAAACATATAATTTGCCTTTAAATAAAAAGCTAATTAGAAAAAATGAAACTAAGTTAAGAAAAAAAATATAATGTCCAGAAAAGTATACGTGCATACCAAAATATGTCCGCAGAAAAAAAAGATGAAAGATCGAAAGAATAGCTGAATAATAAAGAAAAAAAGAAAAAGCAAAAATGATGAAATCAAAGATTTAGATTAAAACATAAGTGAATTTAACATAAAAATTCGAGAAAAAAAATTAAATAAAATTATGTAAATAAAAAAATGCTAGAATAAATAAACATGCATACGAGAATAGTCCAATTAAAAAGAGAAAATAAGAATGAGTTTAATATCAAAGTTTCGGGAAAAGAACGCAAAATTAAATTAAGGTGGTCCTATAGTAAATTTTGAAAAAAATGCTAGTTACATGAGAAAATTTTTTTAAATTGGTGGTTATATTTATTGCCTAAGCAGAAAGTCTTTTTGTAAATTTTCATAAATTTTCAGACAGTTTACCCATAGTTATGTATGAAAAATGGATCCAAATTCTGCTAATGCAGAAAGTTTCTATATCGTTTGGACATTAAATATCTGTTGAATTTAAAATGCTAGCTGCTCCCTTTCGCGAATTATGCGCATTTTTAGATACTTGTTTAAATACTTGTATAAAGGAACCGATTCCGCTTTAGTTGCTTTTAAAACATCGTGTGATACAAATTATGAAATAAATAATATTAATTTGAATCCAAATGAAGAAACTAATGTATCATGTTATGATGAAATAAAACAATATATATCTACAAGATACATTTCTCCTCCCGAAATAATTTAACGTTTACTTGAATTTAAATTGCATGAGTTGTCACATGCTATATATCGATTAGCAGTTCATCTTGAAAATAAACGGAAAATTTATTTTAAAGAAGAATGTAAAGAAAAATGTATTGATACGAGGATAGTTCAATAAGTCTTTAGAATGACCAACAGATGGCGCGCGAATCGCTCCAAATCATCTGTTTTCAGTCAGCACCACTCCCGACTAGATATATGGTGCAGTCACAGTCCACATCTTCTGAGTTTACGTGTTTTTATAACCAATTGAAAAAAAAAATTGCTTGTTAAGAAAAATGGAAAAAAACGAGTTCAGAGCGGTAATTAAACATTTTCATTTAAAGGGTTTAACTCCATATGAGATAAAAAATGAATTGGACTCAGTTCATGGCACATCTGCCCCTGCCTTAGCAACGGTTTATAACTGGGTAAATGAATTTAAGCGTGGTCGTACATCAATAAGTGACGAACCACGTTCAGGAAGGCCCGTAGAAGCAACTACTCCCGAAATCATCAATAAAATCCACGATATGGTGTTGAAGGATAGTAGATTAAAAGTGCGTGAGTTAGCTGAGGCCACAAGGATATCTATAGGTGCAGTTGTTTCAATTTTACATGAAAAATTAGGCATGAAAAAGCTATCGGCAAGATGGGTGCCGCGTTTGCTCTCAGCTGAGAATAAACGCAATAGGGTGGTCGCCTCTGAGGCTCTTTTGGCGCGCATAAGTCGGAATCCTGAGGAATTTTTTCGTCGATTTGTGACTGTGGATGAAACATGGATACACCACTACACTCCTGAGACAAAGGAACAATCCAAACAGTGGATTTCCACAGGCGAACCAGCTCCAAAGAAGGCAAAGACCGTAAAGTCAGCTGGTAAGGTTATGGCTACAGTTTTTTGGGATGCACGTGGAATTATACTTATTGACTACTTGGAAAAGCGTAAAACAATTACTGGTGAGTATTATGCATCATTATTAGAGCAGCTAAAAGAAGAAATTAAAAAAAAACGACCACATTTGGCGAGAAAAAAAATTCTCTTTCATCACGACAACGCCCGAGTTCACACATGCTTCGTTTCAATGGCTAAAATTGAAGAACTAAAATTCGAATTGGTCGAACACCCACCGTATTCACCAGATTTAGCCCCCAGTGACTTTTTCTTATTTCCAAACTTGAAAAAATGGCTCGGTGGACAGAGATTTACGGACAACGAAGACGTCATTGCCTCTGTAAGTGCTTATTTTGAGGAACTTCCGAAAACGCACTTTTCTGAAGGATTAAAAAAACTTAAAAAGCGATTGACCAAGTGTATAGAGCTCCAAGGAGATTATGTTGAAAAATAAAAAAAAATTTACCCAAAAAAAATTGTTTTTATACTTTATTCTAAAGACTTATTGAACTACCCTCTAAAATCGTGAATACAACATTAACGGCTTGGTTTTAAATAAATTTACGCGAAAATGTAAATAGATTATTATATACTGATGTGCCTAATTATTACGTATATGATTAGTAAACGAAAATTTAGAGTGTGAGAAAAAATTGGTTCAAACCTTTATTAAGAAGGATGTATTTTGTAAATCCTAAACAACGAGAATTGTTTTAGCTAAGAAAGCTATTATTACATAATACTGCTTCTACTTCTTTTGAAGCATTCGAACTGTAAATGGAATAATTTTTATGAAGCTGCAATATGTTCATGTTTACATGAAGCAATACATTATCAAGTTCCTAATGCTTTAATACAGTTATATGTTTTTATACTCAAATTTCATAAACCAATTAATGCTAGAGAATTATATGATAAATAAAAAACATGTTTTTATAATCCAAAGATTCCAGATACAATTGCAGAACAATTAGTTTTAAATAAAATAAATAACATCTTATTGTTACATGGAATAACATTACAAGATTATGATTTACCTGCAATAAATGAAATATTCAAAAATTATAATGAATTGCGTAATGAAGATATTGATGATTCTGAAATAAATGTTAATAAAACAATTCATTCTTTAACTTAGAATCAACGTAACATTTTTAATAAAATTATTAACACCGTTAATAATGTAAGTTAACGAAAATTATTTTACATTGATGGTCCAGGGGGTTACGGTAAAAGTTATTTACATTACAGTTAATTTCATATTAAAAATTCAAAATATTATCGTATTATCTGTAGCGTGGACAGGTATTGCAGCAAATCTTTTAGATGGTGGTAAGACAGTTTATACTGCGTTTAAATTGCCATTGAATTTAACCGAAATATCATCAAGTAATATTATACCGAATTCAGATCATGAAAGATACATTAAGGTAGTCCTATAGTAAAATTTGACGGAAAACTGGATTTTTTATTTATTTCATTGTCTGATAATTTGTAGATTTTTAGAACAGAAAATGATTTTGTATTAGTAATATTGGCCACAGAAATCATTTTAATTAACTTAATAGTTATTTATACGTATTTTTCCTCCGACCTTTATTGTACACAATTCAGCGTACACAATACATTAACCGAATACTAACCTGAGCCCAAATCTACTCTATACTATGCAGACAAAATTCAGAAGACAGAAATTCTTAAAAAAAATTTTGATCGATATTCTGTGATAGAAAAATGCTTTTAAAATCATCAGAAGATTATTTCTCTTTTTTACAAAAGTGCGATTTTCTCCATTTATGGTTTCTAATGTTTAGTAAGTCTTATGCACATAGGATTACAATGAAGAACATCGTGCAGCACGACGGAAGGAGCATCGGAGCCATCATCGTCAGCCACCTTCAACTGCGCAAGAGGTCAGTCTCAAGGGAAACACCTGCGGAAAAATCAGCGGGTTAGACAGAGCGAGCAAGCTCTGCTCCGCCATCGGCCTCTCTACAGCAGCAGGTAAGCGCTGCCGCCGTCGACATTGTCTTTACGCAAGCAGCCGATGCCGCCATTGCTCACGCTTACGGAGCGTCTCTACAGCGGTGCGTGATTACACAATCGACACCTCATACATCCAAGCTGCTCAAGCAGCTGCTGCTACTTACATCCGTCACCCTGGACCAGGTGAGTCCCGACGACGACGTACAGCAGTCTCTACCAGAGGTGCGAGAGAGACAGAGCGATCGAGCTCTGCCACTCCGCCAGCATCTCTTCAGCGGCGCGCGGAACGCGCGGCCGCCGCCTGCAGCATCGACATTGTAGCTGCACAAGCAGCCGATGCCGCCGTCGCTCACGCTCATTCAACGAAGCTGCAACGAGGCCAGGACATCGCTGCAGCGCGGACCTTTGCAGCCAACGACAACGATATTCACGCAGCTCTCGCATGAGCGAGAGAGACAGAGGTAGGGAGAGCTCTGCCTTATCGGCAACACAGCGGCGCAGGTTCGCGCGACCGCCGTCATCGACTTCACCGCTTCGAGCTGCCGCTGCGAACAGCCACTGCTGCTGCCACTGCCATCGTGAGGCCAATCTCAACAGCGACGCGTGAATACACTCTCATCATTTCATTGCTCCGAAAAGCCGCGTTTAGATGAGATTCTGCAGAATTTTTGGAAGCAGGAGGAAATCCCAAAGCAGAACTTGTACATTGCAGATGAGCAAGCGTGTGAAGATCACTTCAAAAGCACGTACCACAGGGACTCTTCAGGTCGTTTCGTAGTTCGTTTACCATTTAAAAATCCTGCGAATCTCCAAAACGCAAATTTAGGTGATTCATTCGCTTCTTCGCTTCAGATGTTAAAGCGAATGGAGGCAAAGTTCCAAAAAGACGCAAAATTCAAAGATGCTTACGAGAAATTCATGTACGAGTATGAACAACTCGGGCACATGATCATTGCATCCTCTGAATCTGATAGAAAGGATGTCAGTGAATGTTTCTTTCTACCTCATCACGGTGTTTAGAAGGAGTCAAGTACAACAACTAAACTCCGCACCGTCTTTAACGGCTCTATCAGAACCAAAACAGGTTCTTCACTCAACCAATTGCTTCATGCAGGTCCTAATCGAGTTCCAAATCTCTTTGATCTAATCTGCAAATGGCGTCGATACAAATGCGTATTTGCTGCAGACATTGAGAAAATGTATCGGCAGGTACTAGTTCACATAGAAGATCAGCATTTTCAGTCAATTCTCTGGCGTTCTAACCCTGAAAAACTTGTTGAAATTTTTCGTCTGACTACAGTAACTTATGGCATCACTCCCTCCTCTTTCTTAGGTTGTCGCTCTATCAAACAACTAGCACTTGACAGCTATACCACTCATCCACTTGGCGCACAAGTCGTAGATGATGACATTTATGTTGATGATGTACTGTCAGGTGAACATTCTATTGAAGAAACAATTGCCAAGCAAAAGGAAACTTTGGATTTACTAGCGAGTGATGGGTTTCCTTTAAGAAAGTGGATATCGAATGACGCTTCCATCGTAAATTGGTTACCCATTAACCTTCTTGCTGAAGGCGTAGTATCATTCTCTAGTCCATCACCTGCTATCCCAGTATTAGGGCTATCTTGGCAACCACATGATGATGTATTTGAATTTCATATAGAACCTGCTCCAACCACGGACGTAATTACAAAGCGAATGGTGCTTTCTAACATTGCCCGTTTATTTGATCCCATTGGCTAGCTAGGTCCTGGCTCATCACTGCCAAAATTCTATTGCAATCTCTTTGGTTATTTAAAGTCTATTGGAGTGATCCATTGCCGATTGAGATTTCAAACAGATGGCTACACTGGCGACAACAACTACTTTGCTTGTCAGCCTTAAGAATCCCGCGATGGATTCACTACACTCCCAATGTTAAAATTGTTGAGATTCATGGTTTCGCCGATGCTTCAAAGCAAGCTTATGGTGCCGTGATCTATCTCAGAATCATTCATAACGAGAAGGTTTCTGTATCGTTACAATTAGCTAAATCTCGAGTAGCTCCACTCAAAACTCTGAGTGTGCCCAGACTTGAATTATGTGCTGCACATTTGCTAGCCAAACTAGCACACTATTTCATTGAAATAATCCCTATTACTTTAGATAGGATTCATTTATAGTCAGACTCGTCAGATGTTTTACACTGGTTGAGTGATATTCCAACTCGATGGCAAACTTTCATAGCTAATCGATGCTCTGATGTTCACACGCTTGTACCAAAAGCGTTCTGGCATCACGTGCGTTCCAAAGACAACCCCGCTGATGTTCTCTCGCGAGGCATTGAGCCCTCAGACCTTCCCACTCTCAATCTTTGGTGGCAAGGCCCTAAATGGCTAAGCGATAACGCCACTCTTTGGCCACTCAAGCATGAAAATTGTGATAATTCTCTCGAGTCTCATACCGTTCACTATACGGAAGAAGCTGTCGTAGAGTTAGAAACGCTACACACTCGTGAAACAGACATAGTCATTTGGGAGCTAGTCAATAAATATTCCAAATTACCAAAGCTACTTCGAGTTACTTCCTATTGTTTAAGATTTATTTTAAGATTCATTTTAAGGATTCAAGCCCAAAATAGGTTAAGAATTGAATTGCTTAAGGTCAAACTATCAACTGCTCAAAGTGCTGGTCAATGCACGGCGAGCAGCGAATCTGACGAGAGCAGAGATAAATTTATCTCTGAATTTTGCGAATCAGTTGCCTCTATGCTTGATTGCAAATTCAATTTGTTAGATTTAGGTTTTTTAAACCATTCTGACGCACAAATCTCTGCGGAAGTTTCAGTATTAGAAATAGAGAATTCTAGACTACTATGTATCTACACCAACGTCTTTATTATTCTAAAGAAATAAAGCTTATCCAAGCAGGAAAGTTGCTGAATAGTAACAGTTCTTTATCTAGATTGAACCCCTTTATTCAACAATCTCTTTTACGAGTTGGTGGTCGATTGTCCCACGCACTCCTTGAAAATTACACAAAACATCCTCTTATAATCCCAGGTGACACTTTCTTTTCGACACTCTTGATAAGAGATGCTCACTCTCGCACTCTTCAAGTTGCAACACAGTTGACGTTATCAACCCTCCGCCGACAATATTGGCTGTTGAAGGGACGCCAAGCTGTGAAATCTGGAATTAGTCGATGTATCAAATGTCGTCGTTTCTCAGCTTCGATTAACAATCAGCTAATGGGCGATCTGCCAGAGGCTCGTGTCACTCCTTCCTTTCCTTTCGAAACGGATTATCCAAAACTCGAAATAAGGGAACCCTCAAGGGCTATATAGCCATATTTGTCTGTATGAGCACTCGTGCCGTGCGCATAGAAGCAGTAGAGGATTACACCAGTGAAGCATTCATTTCTGCGTTTCACAGATTTACTGGCAGACGAGGCCACTGTGCAGATTTATTTAGTGACTAAGGCACTAATTTTGTTGGTGCTGACTCTCGTCAACTCTATGAAGAAGATACTATTCATTCTAAGCAAGTCGCGTTTTCGCTAGCTCAGGAAGGAACTTCTTGGCATTTTAACCCAAACGGGGTCATTTGAAACGCATCATAAGTGATCAGGTTTTGACCCTCGTCGAGTTATCTACTCTTTTAATTTGCATAGAAGCATGCCTAAATTCCCGGCCTTCAATGCCACTTAGCGACGACCCCTCTGATCTACAACCACTAACACCAGCGCATGTACTAATATTAAGATCATCTTTTTTAGTACCCGAACCTGATGTCACCAAAGTCAAGGTACCATTAGGAAAGCGCTGGCAGCTGATCACACAAATGCTACAACACTTCTGGACAAGATGGACCAACAAATACATTACCTTGCTTCGTTAAGAACGACACAAATGGCGAACTCCTTCACGTTCTCTCCAAGTCGGGGATTTGGTAATCATTCGAGGTGAAAATACAATGGCCTGTGGGTCGTGTTGAGGCAATCCATCCAGGACCTGATGGAAAGGTCAGAGTCGTCACTATCGGGACTCCCGGCTCCGTAATGAAGAGGCCCGTAGTCAAGACCATCTCTCTGCATCCACTTGAAGATTAACCCTCATTTCCTACTCTAGTTCTCCGTACCACTCCCATATGTTGCAGGTTTCATTCGCCTAGTAGGCGAAAGTAGGCGGAATGTACGAAATCGAGCCTATGTACGGCCCTGCTCCGTATACGTCACGGCGACCACGCCACCTCGCAACGGATAGACGCTAGAACAGCAGTGGGTCTGCGCCAATCAGAAGAGAGAGGCTCACAGTCAACGCACGGCAGCAACGCCGCAGAGTAGTTGCGCTCCCTCCTTCACGCCGAGCACATGCTCTTACAGTGCCTGCGTGCACAAGTCACGTCGATTAATCCCTCAGAGGAATAAATCCTATTATTTAACCGCCATTTCTTGTTCTTATTAATCCGAACCTCAACAATTCAACAGTTACCCATGAATAGAGTTAAAAATGTGTTTTTAAGGTCATTTATACAATTAAAATTCAATATAATTTTATTTTTCTTTATAATTGTGTTCTTAAAAATTTGGAGTTCACAATTCTGTATGGTACAGGTGTTAGATATTACATAATTTTCTTCAAATGGTATGCTTGCATTCCCATGCGCGAGGACAGTTTTTAAAAAACATCAATTTTCATTGGAAATTACTAGTTTTTCCTACATAATTATGGGTATACTATCTAAAAATTTATGAAAATTTACAAAAAATTTGCTTCTCAGATAACAAATATCACCACCAATTTAGAAAAATATTATAAATATATAGTCTACCTTAAGGAAATAAAAGTGTTAATTTGGGATGAAATATCAATGGCCGCAAAATATGCATTTGATATTGTTGATAGATTATTTAAAGATTTGAGTAAAAGTTCTGAATCTTTTGGAGGGAAAATCATTATATTGTCCGGTGATTTTCGACAAACGTTGCCCGTAGCACGTCATAGAACTAGAACTCAAATTATAGAATCGTGTGTTAAGAAGAGTAAATTATGGAATTTATTTTATTGCATTTATTGAATTAAAAATAAAGATAATAATTTTAAAAATTGGTTATTAGAAGTTGGAGAACAACAATATTCTAATCATTTTGAAAGATATAGTAATTTAATTCATATTCCGAATGATTTATTATCTAATGGTGATCTAATATCTGCAAATTTAAGTACAAATATTGATCCAAATGATATTTTAATATACCATAAAGTAATCTTAGCACCAACAAACAAGGACATGCTTATTACCAATAATCAAATATTAAATACTTTGAAGGCGAAAGTAAAGAATATTTAAGTGTTGATACAATAAACTCAGAAAATAAAGAAAATATCGATAATTCAATCACCGCTACGCGTTTCGAGGGTTCGCTTCGCTCTCGCATCTGCGCACGCACCTGTTTGTACGATTTTCGGCCATTTGATGTGAAGACGCGCAATTCAAAACATTGCTCGTTACAATGGATTACCGACTCATAAATTATTATTAAAAGTTGCAGCAATTGTTATTTTATTAAGAAATCTAAATTTAGAAGATGGTTTATATAATGGTACTAGATTGGTTATCAAATAATTACGAGAATATATAATTGATGATAAAATCATACTGGCAAAATAATGGTAATAATACTGGTAGACTGGTAATAATTATTGGAAAAATTTATGGAAAATTTGTATTAATTCCAAGAATTGAGTTGAATCCGACAATGGATGAATTACGATTTAATATGGATCGACGGCAATTACCGATAAGATTAGGATTTGCTATCACAATCAATAAATCGCAAGGTCAACGTTTTGAAAATGTTGGATTATATTTGCCTTCTACGGTCTTTAGCAATGGACAATTATATGTTGGAACATCAAGAGTCAGAGACGAAGAAAAATTAAAAATACAATTAGGAATAAATTCTATGTTAGTATAAAATTACAAATAATGTAACAAAATTATATACTAAAAATATAATTTACTCTGAAATTTTATTTCAAACTAATTTATAATAATCAGAAAATATATTATTATACGTTATAATAATGTAGTTAAGAATTTGAATTAAAAAAATAAATTATATTGCTCAAACATGACTATCTTATTGACAATAATTATTATTAAAGGAATATTAATTAATTAATTTATCCCTTATATTAAAAGCCATCGCGAGGTATAGCATTAAGGAAGAAATATCGAATTTTTTATTTTTAATTTTAATTCTAATTTCGATATTTTGATTTGCAAAAAAAAACGTGAACGTGTGAAGAGAACCACGGCACGCGGAGCGATCCATAATTTGGTCCAGTAATAACTAAATTGCAGCTGCTATTTAGTGCTGAATAGTTACATAAAACATTATATATTATTTTAAAGCCACTTTAATGCGCTTAATAATTATAAAAATATAAGATGAGAAGTTATTTATAAAGTTTATTAAAATAATCTATAAATTATATATCTATCAATTAACAATTCGCAATAAGATACAAACCATTGTAATATTACATTCCAAAATGTCAGAAGTATATAAAGAAAATAATGTTGAATTTTAATTATATTTTCTGTGATAGCTTTTAGTTATGAGTTTCCGTGACCGCGCGGATCGTGTACAGCGTAACGCTGTACATACCATCGGTCCACAAGTACAAGGCCCAACTCCACTCGCGTTTGCGTATCAGCTTGCATTTATTTGAGATATGAGGACTCGACTAGCTGCAGCATGCGTACCGAAAGTTCACCCGCGGAGGCGGAGGCAGTCCAAAGGAGAGGAAAGTTTTAAGTAAAGAAACACCGGAAGTTTCAGTCGAACTTTAACACCGATTTATTACAGGACAATTCAATGCGGTATCGCGTGGTGTAAGCCGGCAGGGGCAAGAGAACAGAAGGTTCTCGCTCGTACGCGTGGGAGAGAGAAGGAGAGCTAAATTTACACGAGTTGCCCTGGCTTCGAAGCTGTTCGCTCGACGTCTGTCCTGGGGTGTCGCTCGTCCTGGTCGCTTCCTCGGCCTTAATCGCAGGCTCGCTCGCGTATTCGCCGTCGCGTGTGTCGTCCGTGCACCTAGGTTCGGCGTCTTCGCGCGGGACGGACCGTCGGTGCGTGAAGCGAAGCGAAACTACTTGCGCGTATCTCAGGCCGGCGTTGACCTAGCCCAATCTTGCGCGTCGCGGCTCGACTGGCTAACTCTCTCCCTCTCTCTCTCTCTCTCTTTCTATCTATTTCTCTCTGCTACTAACCGAGCGCACAACATGTGCGCTTCGCGTCGACTGCTCTCTGTCCCCAATGCTTGCTATAATACAAAATATATTGACATACATGTAAAATGTGTGGCTTTCGCCCGGAGAGGCGTTGTGACGTTTTCGAAGTGAATGCGATAATAATTGTATGAGCAATTATACCGTGACAACTCTTCTCCCCAGACGCTGGGTAGCCGACCAGGCGGTCCAGCTCTTCATAAACTCCGGCTATACGGGCGAGTTATGAGCCAAAAAAAAGTCAAAATTATTTTGCTAATAGTTAAATATAATATCATATTATTGATGAAATAGTATGATGTCATTATGTATTAAGGAAAAGAAAAGTATTGTATCAAACAAATAATTGAATATATATATATATATATATATATATATATATATATATATATATATATATATATATATATATATATATATACACCGATCAGGTCAGTAGTCGTTTATCGAAAAAAAAAGAGAGAGTAGGAGGTACTTAGACAATATATATATATGTATATATATATATTGTCTAAGTACCTCCTACTCTCTCTTTTTTTTTCGATACACGACTATTGACCTGATTGGTCTGTACATAATTTTGTACAAAGTAGAAGAGAGGAAAAAACAGAAAAAAAAGAATAACATAATTGTTGCGCTCCGTGAGTCGCTAGAGAATGTGAATAAAAGATGTACGAGGGTAGTTCAATAAGTCTTTAGAATGACCAACAGATGGCGCGCGAATCGCTCCAAATCATCTGTTTTCAGTCAGCACCACTCCCGACTAGATATATGGTGCAGTCACAGTCCACATCTTCTGAGTTTACGTGTTTTTATAACCAATTGAAAAAAAATTGCTTGTTAAGAAAAATGGAAAAAAACGAGTTCAGAGCGGTAATTAAACATTTTCATTTAAAGGGTTTAACTCCATATGAGATAAAAAATGAATTGGACTCAGTTCATGGCACATCTGCCCCTGCCTTAGCAACGGTTTATAACTGGGTAAATGAATTTAAGCGTGGTCGTACATCAATAAGTGACGAACCACGTTCAGGAAGGCCCGTAGAAGCAACTACTCCCGAAATCATCAATAAAATCCACGATATGGTGTTGAAGGATAGAAGATTAAAAGTGCGTGAGTTAGCTGAGGCCACAAGGATATCTATAGGTGCAGTTGTTTCAATTCTACATGAAAAATTAGGCATGAAAAAGCTATCGGCAAGATGGGTGCCGCGTTTGTTCTCAGCTGCGAATAAACGCAATAGAGTGGTCGCCTCTGAGGCTCTTTTGGCGCGCATAAGTCGGAATCCTGAGGAATTTTTTCGTCGATTTGTGACTGTGGATGAAACATGGATACACCACTACACTCCTGAGACAAAGGAACAATCCAAACAGTGGATTTCCACAGGCGAACCAGCTCCAAAGAAGGCAAAGACCGTAAAGTCAGCTGGTAAGGTTATGGCTACAGTTTTTTGGGATGCACGTGGAATTATACTTATTGACTACTTGGAAAAGGGTAAAACAATTACTGGTGAGTATTATGCATCATTATTAGAGCAGCTGAAAGAAGAAATTAAAAAAAAACGACCACATTTGGCGAGAAAAAAAATTCTCTTTCATCACGACAACGCCCGAGTTCACACATGCTTCGTTTCAATGGCTAAAATTGAAGAACTAAAATTCGAATTGGTCGAACACCCACCGTATTCACCAGATTTAGCCCCCAGTGACTTTTTCTTATTTCCAAACTTGAAAAAATGGCTCGGTGGACAGAGATTTACGGACAACGAAGACGTCATTGCCTCTGTAAGTGCTTATTTTGAGGAACTTCCGAAAACGCACTTTTCTGAAGGATTAAAAAACTTAAAAAGCGATTGACCAAGTGTATAGAGCTCCAAGGAGATTATGTTGAAAAATAAAAAAAAATTTACCCAAAAAAAATTGTTTTTATACTTTATTCTAAAGACTTATTGAACTACCCTCGTAATGCGTATGGAGCATATCTGTTGGATGATTATGAATGATTGGATGATTTATGTATGAAGCTAGTGAATGTCGGATAATTAATGAATAATTGAACGGAGAAGATGGGGGGAGAAGTGATCTGATGCCAGTTATATACAGGAAGATGCGTGAAGAGTGAATTGCTTAGGTATGTTACACGGCGCTCGTGTCCAGCCGAGTGGTCGCTCGCTGCGCGCGCGTTCTCCGGCGTGATACGCTACCTGGCTCGCTTACAGCTTTGTTTTTCAAGCCGTTCGGCCGCCCACGCGTGCGCTTCTGACTGCTCTCGCTCGCTGGCTGTGTAACATTCTGCGCTCGTGTGTCGCCAGTCGCCATGCCATTGTCGGTTCGCGCGCGTGTAACATTTTCGCGCTTGCTTACAATAACGCGCGGTTTTCTTGGCCTACCCCATTTCTTCGTCTCGATTGACGGTATCGCAAGCGCTGTGCTCGGGCGCTCGTCATTTTCGCTGGTTCTTTCTTGCGTCGCTTCTTCGGACAGTAATGTCTGAAGCTCTTCTCCTTCGGTTTCTTGCGGCTGCTCATCATCGTCCGCGAAGTGTGGCGCGAGATCCTCCACACAGCATTCTCCGATACGCTGTCCGCTTTCGTCCGATAATACGTAGATATTTGGATTTGTCTTGCCAGTGACGGTAAACGGCCCAGCGTATTTCGGTGCGAACTTTTTCGTGATACATTCAGCTGCTGATGATAGTATTTTATTTTTCTTCCAAACCTTTTGGATGATGGTATATTGCACGTCTCGGTGCTTAGCGTTGTTGTACTTGGCTTGACGAGCCGTGGCTACTTTTGCGTTTTCGCCGGCCTTTTTTCTTTTTGTGCCTTTTCTCGCCCAGCTGTTCCATTCGTTTTTGTCAGTCTGAGATAGACTCGTTCTCGGCGTGTTCAGCCGTTTTCTCGTCCTCTCTGCGGCGTAGCGACTTAGGATCGTTCGGCTGTCGGCCGTAATTTAGTATGGCCGGGGTGGCTTGCAGGACGTGTTGATGGCATACGCCAATTCGGCGATATATGCGTCCCACGTGTTATGCTTTTCCTGGATGAACTAAATTATCATCGTTTCCATTGTTCGATTGACACGTTCAACTATATTTGGCTGTGGGTGATAGAGCGACAGTGTTGTGTGGTGCACGTTCCTATCGCCCAGAAATTTCTCCATTGCATGGTTATTAAATTCTGTACTGTTGTCGGTAGAAATACCTTTGGGGTACCAAACCTTAAAAATACTCGTTCGTTCAGATGCTTTATGATAGTTTGTGCATTCGCTTTTCTTATAGGAATGCATTCTGTCCAGCGGATGAACGTGTCTTGGAATATTAGCAGGTACTCATGTCCACGTGGAGTTCTCGGTAGTCGGTCCATCACGTCACCGGCTACCACCTCCCACGGGTATGAAAAATTGCGAGCGCCCATGAGGCCGGCAGGCAGGAGCTGCGGAGGCTTGCATTGTTGACATATCGTATAATTTCGTACGTACTTATCTGAGTCCTTGTACATCGACGGCCAGTACATGAGCTTGAGGCGTTGGTACGTTTTGTGGCGGCCAAGATGGACCGCTGTCGGCTCGTCGTGGCACTCATAAAGCGCTTGCTGCCTCTGCTCTTGCGGGAGTACTAGCTTCCACACATCCTCGTCCTCTAAAAGATCCTCGAGGGAGTAGTCTGGCCAGTAAGAATAGAGACGGCAGCCTACCACTTTCCACCAGCGGAAATCTAGGGGCTTTTCTCTTACTTGGTTTTTCTTCTGAGTATACCAAGCGTCACTCGTCGGCTCCTTGAAATGAATGCAGGCTAGGGTCTCGCTCTCATCCTCATCTTCGTGCATGCGCGAGAGCCCGTCAGACAAGTTATTCAATTTGCCGCTGCGGTGCTCTACCGAGTAATCGTAGCCTTGCAGCTCTAAAGCCCATCTGGCGAGGCGTCCCATGGGGTTACGCAAATTGCACAGCCACTGTAAGCTGCTGTGATCCGTGATAACCTTAAAGTGGTACCCCTCCACGTACGGACAGAATTTCCTGATGGCACAGATGACGGATAGGCATTCACGATCCGTCGCCGAGTAATTACTCTCGACCGAGGTCAGAGTTCTACTCGCAAAGGAGAGAACTCTTTCCTCAACCTCGATCACCTGCATAAGCACGGTCCCGAGGCCTCTATTTGAGGCATTGCTTTGGATGCAGTATTGTCGATCGAAGCACGGCCGGTGTAAAATGGGGGCCGAGGTGAGGAGCGTTTTTATCTGTTCAATCGAGCTTTGCTACTCTTCGCCCCATGTGTATTTCCTCGCTCTCCTCATCAGCTGATTCAAGGGTTCGGCTAAGGTAGTAAAGTCCGCGAGGAATTTACGGTACCACGACGCCATACTCAAAAATCTGCGCAGTTGTTTGAAAGTTTTTGGAGACGGGAACTCCATAATCGACTTGATTTTCTCCGGGTTTGGGCGAAAACCGTCGCGATTTACGAGCACCCCGAGATACTTCACCTACTCTCGGCAGAACACACTTTTCTCCCGATTGATAATGAAACCGGCTCGATTAATCCTTTCGAGCACCAACTTGAGCATTCGCATGTGCTCCTCGAAAGTTTCCATACAGATGATTATATCATCTAGGTAACAGTAACAATACGGCTCACGGTCAGGGGTTATTAAGGAATCGAGCAATTCCTGAAAACATCCAGGCGCGCCCGATAGGCCATATGGAAGGCACTTCCAGTGGAATAGGCCCAAGCCCGGCAGAGTAAATGCTGTGATCGGTCGGCATTCCTTTTTAACCTTGATCTGGTGGTACGCACTGTTAAGGTCGATCGTTGAGATGTACCTTGCTCGTTATAACTTACTCAGAATCGTATCCATGTATGGAAGGGGGTAGGCGCTCGTGTTAGACGCCGCATTTACCTCACGGTAATCTATGTAAAAACGGTATGTGCCATTAGCCTTTTTAGTCATTACGACCGGGCTTGACCAGCCGCTGTTTGAGCGCTCAATAATCCCCTCTTCAAGCATCTTGCTTACTTGAGCGTGCATTTCCTCTTCTATCCGTTTGGAAATAGGATAGTATTTTTGCTTGCTCAGCCGACAGATGTCGACGCAAAAGTCATACTCTACCAGATTCGTGAAACCAAACGGTCATTTGTTGTCTGGTATTACTCTATCGAGTAATTCTTCGAGTATTCTCCGCTCGCCAGTGTCGATATCCGCCAAGCCGATCGACGCGAGAGCAGCGCCGTTCAGCATAGAGGTCGTGACTACCTCGAGTTTTACTATCTCGTCCGAGTCAGCGACAGTTAAGAGTGTCTTCGCGCGGGTTTAACCGTGCGTCGAATGCACGTACAAAACTCGGGCCCAAGTAACAGTTGCCATTGAGCTCTGGCATAATCAGGACTGTAAGATATTTGCTTACTTCCGCTACTTCGAAGGGTACCTCGATTTTGCCAGTGATGGGCGACTGGCTGCCGTTGGCTACGCGCGCGCTTTTCCTACCCACGGGTGTTACTGGGATTCCGCACGCGCTTGCAATTCGTAGGTTCCAACAAATGTATGCGTTGCTCTTGGATTGTACAGTGCTCGGATTCGAAACTCGCCGATTCCAACCTGCTCGAGATCGACGTCGCTCGCCGCTAAGCACTCTTGCTTCGTCTTAGCAGAGGTGGTGCCCTGGCTGCATTCAGTTTTCTGCGGTTCCTTCGAGGCCCTGGGCGGTTATACGGAGCTGGTAGGGGCCTCTACTGTTCGCTCCGTTTTTCTTTTCCCGCGCATTGTGGGCATGTGAATCGCGTGTAACAGGGTAGCTTGCAGTCGAAGCAGTACTTCTTCGACCTTCTCCAGCTCGAGTTCGTCGAGCCCGGTTTACTACTTGGCTTAGCTGACGCGGCTGACTCCGCGACCGGAGTGCTGCTCCTAGGTTCGCTCACGTTACTCTGCTTCGGGTTGTTATCCAGTTTCGGACTGGCCGGCTTTTGCCATGTTTTTGTAGGCTTGTTTTGGTGACGGATTTGGAAGTTCTCTCCCCCATTGTTGGGGGGCAAAAACTCTTTCATCCGTTTCTCTACCGCTTTTTGTATAGCCGCAGTTAGTGCAGTCGTGTCTTGCGACTGTATGCCAGCCACACTCGGCGGCACCATGGCTTTCTTCCCTGCGAGCGGCGTGAATGCCGCCTCGGGCACCAAAGATTGATCGGCGGCTAGTGGCTGCTTTCTCGGCCCTTTCGGCCCAACCATGCGCTCTGCGTCTATTGCAAATTTTAAAATTCGTCAACGTCGCTAACGTCATGCTGACAGAATACTCCTTTAAATTCCTTGGCCATATTTTCGTACGTCAGATCGAGTTGCCTCTCAAGATCCATTCGCTTAAGTAATTTATTTAAAATTGTCATTAAACAAACAACGTAGTCCCTTACTGGCTCTTGGGGACCCTTTACTCGCCTTATGGTCTCGGTGAGTAATTTTACTTGCTGCTGCTGGTTGATACTGTAGCAGCGTTTGGCAGCTGTGCAAAAATCGTCCCAGCTGTACCAGTGCTCTCTCTTGAGCCGGGCCCACTGAAGGGCTACGCCCGTAAGCAGCTCCGACAGAGAGTTGAGCACATCTGTATCATCGAGGTGTGCGAGCTGACGGTACACGCGCGTGAGGAACTTCTTTATGTAGTCACCCTTTGCCCCCGAGAATTTCACTCACCATTTTCGGACGGTATCGCCGATGTCTCTCGGTTTATATCGATCGACCGAGTATTCCGATTATAATCTAGGAAAATATGCGCTTTGTCGATCGCTGCTAGGTTGAGGGTTAAGCAGGTTCGATATCGGCGGATCCCCCCTCCCCCAGCCTCCTCCATCTCCCCTAAGAAGGTCACAGTTGGCTTGCACCGGTCCTTTATTCCGTGCATCAACTTTGACCTGAGATGGATAAAACGAAAACTTAGAGTGGTTCCATTTTTCCCATAGACTTGTACGCAGTTTTTCTATATATGGGTGCTTATTGAAGGTCTGATGTATTTGTTCGGATGGATTTAAGCATACACTCTGAGATGGCAAAAAGGTATTTCCTCACGGTGTATTTATTCGTGCGGCCGGTGGTACGAATATTTGTTCTATTCCTGTAATCGGGATTGCACGAACGGGCGGTACTGTATGACCGGGTGGTACCGTCTGCCTAGGCGTATTTGTGATTGACATGAGCTCTTCGTCCGGCTCGGTGTCAAAATACCTCGTTGTGAACGTTGAATTGAAGTTTACGCGTGGCTTTGATTTTACGCCACCTCTCGTCTCCGCGTTAATTTCAGATTGCTTATTGGCTGCTATTCGCCTGCTACAAGCCGGTGCTGGGTACTGTGCCTCGTTTTCTGACTCTCGTAGCAGTGACATTACTGTCTCGTATGCTTCACCAAACATGCGCATGTATTTTTCTTTCTCGTGTACGGTGTGCTCGTATGAAGCTGCTACTTTACGGGGTACTCTATAGACTGAGCTGTCCTCGAGAGTTCGCAGCGTATCGAGTCGGCAGGTAGTGTCGGGGCCTGCCAGTACCGCTGCACCCTGGTCGTGGCGTGAACGCTTGCGGACGATTACGTTGTAGCCACTGCTTCTGTCGTGCGCGTGTGTGTGTACGACGAGGTATGCATAAATGGGTGGGCTTGTGTACTATCGATATTTATTGTTTGCTGTGCAAAAATATCGGCTAACGGCTGTCGCACGGTTTGCCTTAGTAGCACCGGGGCGTCTATGAGGCTTTCTTGACACGGTGTAAACGTTATATCTTGCCTTTTGTTGTTCGAAATATCATTATTCGAGTGTTCTATATTTTCTATTCTGCTTTGTCGAACATCGTCCGGGTGGATTAGTGCACCGAACATCATGCTATTCAAAGATCTAGGCGTGAACGAATCTAGAAAAGACGTTCGGAGCGCGGCCCTATGTCGTATGAGATCCCATTGGTCTGATATATGCGGATTGTGCACGAAATCTACCGCCGTGTAGTTGCCTGCGAGGCAGCGATAAAGCCTACACGCACGATCATGAGGTGAGACAGTCGTTAGCAGTTCTAGCTGCACTAATGCCCTTGTTATTTCGGCCATGCTCATCAACGACACGACCAAAAAACCTTCTTCTGATAAGATGCCTAAACTGCTTTCGGACGAGAGGCTCATTTTGAATCTTGGTTACTCGTTGAATACGGTAATTTGAATTTTTTTTTTTAAAGGAACAGCAACTTGTGATTATTGCTATGTATTTTTAAATATATACAATTCAGAAATATTAATTCAATGATTAGTAATCAAAATGTTGTTGCTGTTTCTTATTATAAACGATATGAAACAATTTCGCAATAATGTAATTTCATAAACAAAAAAACAATTTAGAGAAAAATAAACCAATTAGTACGTTTCCAATAAATTAATTATCTTTAAATTTAAATTTATTGCTTCGTAGCATGTAAACTACCAGAGAAAATCGAAAAGACCAGTTAAATATACGACTATTTCCGTGACTTTATAAAATAACTACAAACAAGCCAAAAATACGAAGGAGCTGTTACGCATAGAATAAAGCGGCGCAGTACTTAAATAACGCGCTGTTTCCCTGCGTGTGCGTCAATATAGAAGAGCAATGCTATATAGTATGTGTGTACTTTCTACTAACGATTATGCATAAAAAAATAATTTAAAAAATCCCGAGTACGTTATATAAAAAAAACGAATTTGTCGGGTGAATAAATCATTAGATAATTACCGGCCAATATACAAGATTTGCACAAGTAATAAAAAAAGATGTACCCACTAAACACTGTAATTGCGTGTTGTTCGCTCCCGAGATATTAAAATAGTCTGACCTATATTGTCAACAGCAGCAGTTCCGCTCCGCGAAGCTGGGTGACTTTGCTATAGGTACTCAGCTTTTTTGCGTGAGTCGCAGTTGACCGCTCTGCGACCGGCTGCTTTGCCTGCACGCCGCGCGATGTAATATATGCTATAGTATTATTCTCTGCTATACTACTTCTGACTACTTTTGACATGTGCAAATAACTCCATCCATCTATCTATCTACTTACTATAGTCGACTACGAATGTATCCCTGAGCCCGTCGAAAATAATATTTCAATCTGTAGCTTCCTCGCGTATGGTCCGCAGAATTGTGCGTATACGCAGGCGACACTCGCGCTGTTTACGTTCTCGCGTGCTCGGGACTATCAACACCGCGCGCTCGAGTCGGCCGATGACGCTGTGTATTTGCTTCGCTTGTTTACAGTTCCGTTTTTCGACCGCCGAGAAAACGTTCTTGAGTTCGCTTCACTTCTACCGTACCGAACGCGTAGATGTTCTACTTGAACTCTATCCTCGGTGTTATACGCGCTTGCATTTAGTCGTTGTTTAGAAAAGAAAATCAGACTAGGGTGCGAATGTGTTTAACAAATAAAAAAAATATGTCCCCAAAATGTTAGGGCGCCATATGATAGCTATTAGTTATGAGTCTCCGTGGACGCGCGGACCGTGTACAGCGTAATGCTGTATGTACAAACGGTCCGCAAGTACAAGGTCCAAACTGCACTCGCGTTTGCTTATCAGCTCGCACGGCGTCGGCCGTGCTTTTATTTGAGATATGAGGATTCGGCTAGATGCACCGAAAGTGCTCCCACGGAGGCAACGACAGTCCAAAGGAGAGGAGAGTTTTAAGTAAAGAAACGCCAGAAGTTTCAGTCGATCTTTAACACCGATTTATTACAGGACAATTCAATACAATTAACGCGGCACTCTCGGTGTCGCGAGGTGTAAGCCGGCAGGGTCAACAGAGCAGGCGATTCTCGCTCGTATGCGTGGGAGAGAGAAGGAGAGCTAAATTACATGATTTGCCCTGGTCTCGTAGATGTTCGCTTGACGTCGGTCCTGGGGTGTCGCTCGCCCTGGTCACTTCCTCGACCGTAACCGCAGGTTCGCTCGCGTGTTCGCCATCGCGTGTGTCGTCCGTACACCTAGGTTCGGCGTCTTCGCGCGGGACGTGCCATCGGTGCGAGTAGCGAAGCGGAACTACTCGCGCGTATCTCAGGCCGGCCTTGACCTAGCCCAAGCTCGCGCATCGCGTCTCGGTGGCTAACTCTCCCCCTTTCTCTCTCCTTTTCTCTCTATTTCTCTCTGCTACTTACCGAGCGCACAACATGCGAGCTTCGCGTTGACTGCTCTCTGTCCCCAATGTTTGCTATAATACAAAATATTTTAACATACATTTAAAATATGTGGCTTTCGCCCGGAGAGGCGTTGTGATGGTTTGGAAGTGAATGCGATAATAATTGCATGAGCAAGAAAACCGTCACAGTTCATAAAAAATTAAATTAAAAAATAAATATATAAATAAAATATTTATATTAAATATTACAAATAATATTTGAATTGTGTTTTTTATATTAATAAAAAGTATAAAATGTTTATGATTGTTATTAAAATATTAAATAAATTTTAATGCGAAAATAATTATTTTCTTCAATATTTAAAGTAATTATTAATCAGTAAATGATAAACCCCAAAAACCCAATAACCACTTTTAATTGGGTTATTATACATAAAAAAAAATTTAAAATCACCTTGAAAATTGAGGTCAAGGTCAAACTCAAGGTCAGAAACTTATAGCGTCCTTCAACCCAAACAAATCTTAATTGGGTCAAATTAAATAAAAAGAATAAAAAAATCAAATAAAAAAAGATTTAACCTTCAAATCACCTTGAAAATTGAGGGCAAGGTCAAAGTCAAGGTCAACAACTTATAGCCCCCCTCGATCCAAACAACTATTTATTGGGTCATTTAAACTAAAAGAATGAAAAAATAAATAAAATAAATACACAAGTTGTTCATCAAATCACCTTGAAAATGCAGGTCAAGCTGAAGGTCAAGCTTACCAACTTACGCCCCCCAATAACCACAATACTACTTTTAATTGGGTCATTATAAATAAGAACAAATGAAAAAAATGAAATCAATACACAAGTTAACCTTCAAATCACCTTAAAAATTGAGGTCAAAGTCAAAGTCAATGTCAGTAACTTATAGACCCCTTCGACACAAACAGCTCTTAATTGGGTCATTTTAAATAAAATAATTAACAAAATCAAATAAAAAACACGAGTTAACCTTCAAATCACCTTGAAAATTGACGTCAAGGTCAAAGTCACGTCAGCAACTTATAGACCCCATCGACCCAAACAACTTTTAATTGGATCATTTAATATAAAAAAATGAAAAAAAATAAATAAATACACAAGTTGACAATCAAATCACCGGGAAAATTGAGGCGAAGGTAAAAATTAGCGTGAGCAACTTATGGTCCCCTTCCATTCAAACAATTTTGAATCGGGTCATTTTAAATACAAAAATGAAATAAATCAAATAAAAAGCACAAATTGATCTTCAAATTATCTTGAAAATTGAGGTCAAGCTTAAGTTCAAGGCCAACAACTTATGACCCGCTTTCATACAAAAAACTTTTAATTTGGTAATATTTGTAAAAACCATAATTTACCAACTTTCTTGCACCAAACAGGAATAATGACCCCTTTCTTTTACGTAGAAATAGAATGACCACAAAAAGGATCAAAATGAAATGCAAGAAAACAATTAAAAAATTTACCCACGCCGAAATAATATAGAAATACTACAAAAAAATTTTAGAAATATAGTCAGAAACCAGAATTGGTCACCAGAAACCATAATTAGACCATATTACAAAACGTAATAAAACCATAAAATATGCTAGCAAAATATTTTCTGTTTACATGAAATAATGGCCATAAAACAGAACAAAATGAAACACCAAAAACAAATAAAAATTATAGCCCTTTCGAAATAATTAAAATATAATTGAAAAAAATGCAAGACATCAGAAACGATAAAACGGAAAGACAAAAAGAATTTAGAACAATAAAAACGTAATAAATATGTTAGCTACATACGTCTTTTTGTAATAAATTAATACAACATAATAAAAGAAAATAAATTGCAACACAAAAACGATTCAAAATTACGGAAGCGCTAAGCAATTGATGAAAAACTGAATTTCATGATTATTTGGAATATTAATATAATGTAGATTATGTACCAAGGGCAAAAGGTGGGTCTTTTTTTATCGAGTATGGAGTTTGCAGTACGAGTCATAGGCGAGCGAGCACGAGGTCAAGAAGCCCACTCGCCCGTAGTGGGAATAATATTTTTTGGAACACATGTGTGGATTTGCACGTTTTTGTATACCTATGAAGCGAACTAAAGTTGACTGATTTGCGACAAGGCAACCACACAGCTATTAGAGCAGAAAATTCAAAAGGGGGCGTAAAAGACTTTTTGCTTTTTCAGCTTCGATTTTCTTATCTGCCGTTCGGAAAACGGTCACTTAAGGCTCGCTGTATAGGTTTGAAAAACTCGAAAATCGTGCGTGTGTGATAAAAAATGTGTAGGTCCCCTCAAACCTGTGTTATCCTGTGGATAATACCACATGTTTTTGTTGAGTTGCCACGGTCTAATATTTTTTTCTTAAAGTTTGTAAAAAGACGAAGAGATTCTTTTTTGGTACGTTCAAATTGATAGTAATAGGAGCTCTGAAGAATATTTTTAAAAATGTCGTATTTTGGTTATGCTTGAAAATTCAAAATACTCTGGTAGGTCGTAGGGGGACATGAGGGGCTGAAAAAAATTTTTGTTCTTATTTTGATACCTACTTTAATATAAAAAGTCGGTGGTCCATATGTCTACCCCCCCCCCCCTGTTTTTTTAAAAATACAGGAATAACTCATATATATATATATATATATATATATATATATATATATATATATATATATATATCAGATATACATGTATCGTCATGCCCCAATAGTTAAGTTTCACGGGACCATCTCAGGGATTGCATGTTCTCCAAAAGCTAGCTATAGGATCTGCTAGGCGCTCTTAATAATTTAAATAAAATTTCGGCAGGTACGGGCAAGCTATACATTGGATTAAACATTTAATATATTTAATAAAAAATTTACGTTACAAGTTTACCAGTTATGTGATTCTGGCGAAGTGTGCCAGTTAAGAGATAAATCAAATAATATTAAAATATTAATAAAAATTTACCTGACAAATCGAAACAACATCTTCCAAATCATGAATAACGTCTTGAAGTAATTTAGAGCCACTATTCACTTCACGTTCAAAATACCTGTACAATGGATCTTTTATATTATCAACTGTTCTTTTTAAAATTACTAAATTTTTTGGTAATAACTGCAACCAGGTTGAAGCAGAGTTATTCAAAGTTTTCATCCAAGATGGGCGTCCATCGGAATCAGCTTCTCGGTGAGTGTCTAAAGATTCATCATTGCAGTAAGCTAATTCATCTTCATCTTCTAACTGTTGCATTTTTAATAATTTAGATACAAGATTAGTTCCTCTTGTTGTTAAAAGAACTTTCTCTGCGTTATTAGGTAATCCAAGCCAAGAAGGTGTTTGTTTATCAGATAGAGACTCAATCCATTTCAAAAAATGATCTCGTCTTGTTCCATCTGGCATTGTAATATGACGTTGATTACCTAAGCTTCCATCAACATTAGCCACAAGTGCAAAATCAGCTTCGAAAGATCTGGGTGTAAAAAGTTTTCGAAGAAAAGATGTAAGCAGGCGTTGATCAAAATCATTATCAATTTTTCCACCATAGATACACTGCGACAATAATGTTATCAAAGCATCCCAAGGAACCTAAAAATATATGTAATCAATAACAATGAAAATTAACATTTAAAGATGTTTAGTAGGTATTAAAAAAATAAAAGAAAAATTTATGTAAGACTCTTTACATTCCACGTTGATTATAACTTTTTTATTTGAAATTATTAATTTACTTATATAATTATACGTAGATCAAAGAATGTTATAAACCTTAAATTTAAAACCTTAAATTTATTAAAAAAAAAGTCTTAGAGATACTCAAGTAGGAATTTTTAAAATACAAATTTAAAATATTGAATCTAACTTGATACCTAATCTAATTGTAAATGTGTAAGAAAATTTGAAGGATAAAAAATAAAAGAGAAAAACGTAAAAATAAAATAAAAACAGGCAACGAATTCTAAAATTATAATAATCGAGTTGATTAACTAAAATTTAAAATGAATGTCAAGTAATTTATAGACCAATTAAATTTCAGGATGTAAATGTCAAGCCAACTATAATTGGAAGCAAATTGGAAAATTTTGAGAATCAAGTCGACGGTACGTTTTATTTGGTCAACATGATATTTTTCAATTTACTCCTAATTGTAGTTCGTTTGACATTAATATTTTGCAATTTAATTGGTCAAATTAATTTTTGAAAATCTTTAATTAATTTCCATTCATATATATATATATATATATATATATATATATATATATATATATATATATATATATATATTGCTTGACATTCATTTTGAATTTTAATTGGCCAACTCGATTCTCACTATTTTACAATTTGTTAACAATTATTCATTTTTTCTCGTTTTCAGAGAGCTAGAAAAGATCTCTCTATCAGGCAAACTTTGTCATAGTTTCTCACCCATAGTTTCATCTCATAGGCTCTTAGGGGTCGAGATATGCCCTTTTGTAATGAAAATACGCGTTAAATCAGTAAAAAATGGTACCTATACTTTGTATCATAACTCTGCAAGTTCTTTTTGCTAGAGAAATGATGTAATAAGATAGAAAAGTTGAATAAGAGAGTTTTAATTTAAGCTTTGTTTTATACAAAAATAATATTATGTTTCAAAGCTATAAACAATAAAAAAAAGATGACAAAAAATGCATGAGAATTTGAGGATTAAGTTTTTAAAATTCAGTAGTTTTCCATGCATTTTTCGTTATTATTTTTTATTGTTTAAAGCTAAAGCTTCAACTAAAACTCTTTTAGTAAACTTTTTTATCTTATTACATCATTTCTCTAGCAAAAAGTTTGCAGAGTTATGATACGTAGTATATGTACCATTTTTTTACTGAAATAACGCGTATTTTGATTACAAAAGGGTATATCTTGACCACAAGGGCCTATTAGACGAAACTACGGATGCTAGGCATCATTTTAGGTACCAGAAATCACTTTCTGAAGCCTCAAACAAAATCGCTTTTCACGGGATGTGGCATCTCCTTGTCAGTTAAGTCACTTAACGCAGGGGGGGGGGTAGTTAAATATTCTGAAAGATAAAACTGTATGAAAGTAAAATTCGGAAAAATATTTTATGGAAAATGGAAAATTCTGAAAAGTTTAATTCAGAAAGAAAACAATTTGGAAATATTAGTATTGAATATAGAAATATTGAAAGACCATATTATAGAAAAAAAATTCTTAAGGGTGAAAAAATGGAAAATAAAAATTCGTAGAGCCAAAATATTGAAAATAAAAATTTGTAGAGCCAAAATATTAAAAATTAATATTTTTATAAATTAAAATATTAAAATTTGTTAATTTTATTATTTGGTTTTTTAATTATACATGTCTGAAAAATTCAGACTGACGAGGTGTTCGAAACCACGTCCCTTGAGCGGCCTTACCTTAAGTGGTACACGTTTATCATTTGAGCCATCCACCGCCCTTAATTTTACCGCTCGGCCGTGGTAGACATTGTGTATTACGTAGCACATGTTCCGATCACGCGTTTTTCTTATGTCTATATATAGAGCGGTACTAAAGTATGCCGTTTTGTGATACGACTTATATGTGGGCCTGTTAGATTAGAAAATTAAAAACATATGTATGACCTATTTTATACAAATCAAGCGAATAAAGTATTTAGGTTCCCTCGAAACATGTGATACTAACCTGTAAACTACGTGAAATAGTTCATAAATGAGGTAAAAAAAACTAAAAATTCTTAAAAAGAGGACAAATAACCTAGAAAAGCAAGATATAGAGAAGGAATCGATTATAATGTAAAAATTATCATAAATAATGTAAAAATAAAAAAAATTGTTAAAAAATAGGCCAATAAAACGTAGAAAAAAAGAGATATGGAGACGGGCCTCGATTCTGAAATCGACTGCGACGGTGGCAGCGGCGGGGAGTCTGCGAAAATAGTAGTACTTTTTGTTATACATCGTGCTATAACGTAAAAAGTATGTACGATGGCGTATGTCTTACTGCTGGCCATATTTTCTCTCACACAAAGCTAACTTTTATTGTAACGGTAATAATAAATAAAATTAAAAGAAGTGAGCACAAATTTTTCCTGAAAAACAAGAGTTTTAGTCGTAATAAAATGAAGAACAATACAAGATAGAAGAAATAAGATAGAAATTAGCATTGGGTTGCATTAAATCACAAATATCAGACAAAACTAAATATCTGGAAATGAAAAAAAAAAAAAAGAAAATTGAGGTGCTATTTGTCCAAAACGCCCATCGATTTTCTTTCCAATTTTAAATATTTAGTTATTTCTGCTACTTGTGAGTTAATGCGCCCAATACCTATTTCTGTATTATTTCTTATTTTTTTTCATTATTTTTCATAATTTTATCGCGACTGAAAATATAGTTTTTGAACAAAGATTTTTGCTCACTTTTCTTATTTTATTTCTTTTACTAAATAGATGAAAATTAAAAGAGTTTCAGCTCTTTTCTATTCTCATATATTAAATTAATCTGAAAGTTTCAGGATATCATACACTGAGAGAAAGAAATCCTTGCGCAAAGCATATTTCTTAACTGTTAATGTCTGTGTTTCGAGACGTATTTAAAGTCACGATACAAATGCTGTCGGTTAACGAGGGAGTTTTCTTTGTTCTCGCTCATTAGCCAATCAGGGTGGGCCTTTAACAAGCCGCTCTTTAGACGCGCGTCGCGACGCTCCGAAAAGCGCGCTCGCTCGTCCAGTTACTCCGCGGATCGCCTAGGAGAAGGTTCTCCCCCCACCTCGCTGTAATTATATTCTGCAATAAAATCACTTTTATTATTGCCACTAATTACACGGCACTCAATTATTTATCGTCCAAGCCCAAAACATTGGTCCTTCGAGTTATTATTTCATAATTGGAATCGGCGCAGTAACGTGAGTGTTTCAGCTCAATTTTTTTTCCGGAGTCACGCGCGCGAAGGCTGGCAGCCATATTTGGCACGCGATGCAACAGGTGCGTGTAGCTTGACAAAGACTCGTTGTCTTTTCAAGCGCTTGCGCGCGGAACGTTAAAATAACAACAACAATTCATTGTTGTAGCTCCGCAATTTACTCGTGCTGAGTGAGGGAGCTTTCCGTGTTCTCGTGCACAGAGAATGCAAGCAGCACAACACAGCATTGTTCACTTGGGAACAAGCACAAGTGCTGGAGCATTCGCAGGGAGGTAAGCAGGAGGCCACCTCGTGGATACGGCGATCCGCAAGAAGAGGGGCAACGGCAACGTCGACACCACCATCATTATCGTCATCGTCGTCGTAGTCGCGACGGATGAGTCCATGTTGGACGCAATGAGTGAGCTCAGCTAACAGGCGAGCACGGTTATAAGCTCACAAGCTGCAGACGCAGCTCAAGCAGTGCACGTAAGAGCACGCAAGATTTCCGGCAAAAGCGAAGCATCGCGATGTGGCCTAAAAGCACGCGGGTCCGCGGGCGAGACAACGCAGCGGCAGCAGTCGAGATTCGAGGCGCCAGGTAGCGGCAGCTACGGCCACAATTCCGGACGCACATCGGCAGCTACAGCGGCAAGTCGAGGCGCGAGGCGCGAGGTATCGGCAGCAGCCGCGATCCAAAGCGCACAGCTGCAGCAACAGCGGTAAGTCGAGGCGCGAGGCAGCAGCAGCAACAGCGGCGAGTCATGGCATGAGGCAGCAGCAGCAGCGGCGAGTCGGGGCGCGAGGCAACAGCAGCAGCGGTGAATCGAGGCATGAGGCAGCAGCAGCAACGGCAAGCCGAGGCACGAGGCTGCAGCAACAGCGGCGAGATGAGGCGCGAGGTTGCAGCAGCAACGGCAAGCCGAGGCACGAGGCTGCTGTAACAGCGGCGTGTCGGGGAGCGAGGCATCAACAGCAGCGGTGAGTCGAGGTGCAGGCGACAGCAGCCACACGTCGAGGCGAGGCAACGCAGGCGACGACGGGGCATCAAGGCGCCAGACTGTAGCAGCAGCAGCGGCAGTCGAGCTGCGAGACAGTGGCAACAGCTGCGCATCCAGGCGCGAGGTTACAGCGGCAGCGACGAGTCGAGGCGTGAGGTAGCGACAGCAGACGGCGGACCAGGCGCGAGATATCGCTGGCGACAACAGCACGCGCGACATTACATGTCGACATACTTGTACAATAAGGCGCACAAGCAGGAGCTGCAGCACAAGCAGCACGCGCGACGACGCAGCAGCGAGCCAAGGAGATGACGGCAGCAGCCGAGCTTCGAGGCATCGAGGATGTGGCACACGCATAACCTCAAACATCAAGAAGCATCGAGTTGGTTGGAGCAGCCGCAGCAACGACGGACTTTAGAACAGAGCAGACGAGAAGAATGTTCATCGGCATCAAACTAAGGTTGAGTTGTTCCATATACGCTTCTCTGTTAATTGCTTCTAATTATACCGTCTGTTATTGCTCTTTTTTCTCTATTGCTTTTTTAGTATTAATCGACGCTCGGTGAGAGTCTAAGAGCTGCCTAGTTGCTGTTCGTGGTACTATGTACTGGTCGATGTACTTAAATATAGTACTGTCAACGGAAAGGCAGCAGATTTGTTGCAGTTTGTTGTTTTTTTTTTCTTTTCAAGCTTGTAGTGAATTTATGTATTAAAAGGCATAAGTTGAGGCTGGCGGGTTGCTCTAATGTCGCAGTTGGACACAGGTGAAGCTGCGAGATACTGATCAGCCCACGTAGTGGTCCTTTTATAGGCATAGTCAAACGCAAACCATTGTGTGCACATTCCACCAGGTAATTGGGAGCACTAGAGCGTGTCGTAGCTTATTAATGTTATTATAATAGGTCTACTGCTACGTTGTGACTTTGTCATTATGCTGGGTTGGAAGTTTTCTCATCGGATTGAAATATAAATTACGTTGGTTTTAATCTCGATGGATTGTTTACGTCGATTTAGTCAACAGAACTACAATTGTAAGGGCTTATGTCGCAGGGGCTGGATATTAGTGCAGAATACCATCGCAAGTCCAAGGTACGGACATTTTTATAGCTTGTATTTCGAATCTGAGGCAGGTTTACGGTGTCAAGGGTTGATATTATGTACATATAGCAGTTCAGAGTACTGGATATTGTTGAGGATGAGGAGCTAAAGCATAGGATTTTTTTTCCAGGCTGATCGTCACTGTTCTATGTGCGTAGCTGAGCATTTTTATATGTAATAATAGGTTTAGTTAGCTAGTTGTGAAGTCGGTGCTGTTTTTTTTTTCAATCTCAACCTGTCAAGAGAGGATAAAATCAGTTGTCGCTCATCTTACTTGGCATTAGCTGATAAGAGGCTAGCTGTTAGCATTAATTCTTTGCGCAAGCAAGGATTTTACAGGCTAATTCAAGAAGCTTTAGGCATTGATATTCTTTTGTGGTTCTAAACTCATTTAAGTGACGCTAACAAGCTATTGGGTTTTTACTCACATAGAATAATATCATTCTAGGGAGATTGAGGTCAGAACCGATAGAATCGGCTTAGTATTTTTACACGAGTAGTCAGATTTAGGTTAGTTTGCTGATTTCTTCTGAAGTCGCTGAGGCGCATTCCACTATCATGGCTACTATTGACAAGCAGTTGCGGTTATTCCATAGGATATCGATGATTTATGGAAATTTCAAGAAGCTAGGTACCGATCGAATGACAGAAGGGGCCTGTCAGGCTAGAATTAAGTTGCTGTGGAGTCTTTGGGTTAAATTCGATGATAGACATGAACTCCTATTAGATGACGAGGAAACCGAAGGGGATGATAATTATTTTACCACTCAGATATACGATAAAGCAGAGGAAGCTTTTGCACTAAATTTAGGTTTATTGAGAGAGTATGCGCTTCAGTTAAGAGCAGCTATTCCTCATCAGCCTGCTGTTGCCCTGGCAATCGCTCCAAATCGAAATCCAGCTAAGCTGCCTCCTATTGAGTTACCTCAGTTTTCTGGTGGGATTCAAGAGTGGGTTAGATTCAGGGACTCGTTCACGGAAATGATTGTAAAGGATGCCACCATCCCTACGGTATATAAGATGCACTATCTGCGCTCTGCCCTAGAGGATGATGCTGCTGAATTAATAGAAGAGACTCCGGTAGGGGCGACAATTTTTTGAGAGCATGGAAGGGAGTGAAGGGTCATTATGATAATTCAAGATTATTAATAACCAAGCTGTTAACAAAATTATTATCGTTAAAATCAATGTCCAATGACGCTGCTCACGAAGTTTGTAGGATCCAGACAGGGACAAAACATATCTTGCAGGCATTAAAAACCCCAGGTAGTCCAGTGCAACACTGGGACCATTTCATTGCGTTTCTGACAGTTAGGAGGTTAACTCCGCACATTCGAAGGAAGTGGGAGGAATCGGTAGCTAGGTCCAATCATCCACAGGAACCACCGGCCTTGGACGCGTTAGATGCATTTTTAGAAACCGAAAGGTTAGCACTAGTGCAGTTGGAAAGCGCCAAGAAAACCTTTTCTTTTAGGGAAACTGCAAACCCTCGCGATATTCGTTCTAAATTTAAGGAAAAGAGCTTTGCTTACAAAAATAAAAACGTTAGGTCGGTTCATGTAGTACAGGAGGAGAAAGGTAAAGGTTTGTCTTCTTCTTCTTTTTCTCAATCGTCTTCATGTCCGCTTTGTAACGGTTCATACTCAATCTTAAGCTGTGAAATTTTCCAGTCTAAGAGTCTATTTGAAAGAAAACAGGTAGTTATGAGAAAGCACCTGTGTTTCAATTGTCTCCATAATCATACGGTGCAAGACTACAAAAGCTCATTACGATGCCAGCATTGCTCGTCTAAACACCACTCGATGTTGCATTTTGGCACCTAAAATTATTGAGGAGACTGTCCATAAGCCTAGTGCAGCTAGGACTTCAGGAAAAAGAGCTTCTGCTATGGCAGCAGCGCTGGGGACAGTGTCAGTAAGCAGCAGTGCTAATAAATCAGACAAGGATATGGTCCTGTTAGCAACTGCATAGGTACAAGTACATGCTGATGATGAAAGGCACAGATTGGTAAGAGCAATGTTTGACCAGTGTGCACAAGCATCATTCATTTCTGAAAAATTATGTCAGAGCTTGAGGCTCAAAAAGAAGCCTGTGAGAGTTATGTTCTCAGGTATAGGTAATAATGGGAATGTAATTTGTAAAAGTTTGGTAAACTTTACAATAAAACCCCATTTTGTATCTACGTTTAGCTGCGGGGTCACCGCCTATGTTATCCCCAGAGTGACTGTCTATGATCCATTTGCAGGTAGCTCGAACAGCTGGGGTCATCTACAAGGACTCACGCAGATCATTGTTTTGAATACTCGGATCGTATCGACTTGTTACTAGGTGGTCGAGTACATGCTCAGATCATCGAAGAAGGACTACGCAAGGGCAAGGATGCTGACTCATCGATAGCAGTGAAAACCATGCTGGGATGGATAGTCTCAGGCCCGACGACATCAGGCGAGCGACAAGGTCCCACGATTACCGCTCACATACAGACAACAGGCACCGATCTCAACGCGCAGCTGCGCAAGTTTTGGAAGATCGAGGAATTGCCGCAGAAGAAGTTCTATACTGAAGAACAAGAACTATGCGAGGAGATGTACCTGAATTCCGTGAGTCGCACTCGTGAGGGAAGATATGCGGTAAGATTACCTAAAAAATTTAATATTCCAATAAAATGGGGAGATTCGTATACGCGAACCGTGCGGATGATGTATAATCTTGAGAATAGGTTTGTTAAGAATTCCGAGCTCCGTTGGGCTTATGTAGAGTCAATGCGGGAATATGACGCCGCGGGTTACATGAGGTGCGTTACTGGCGAGAATTTCAATTTAGAAAAATGTTTCTTTCTGCCGAATCATGGCGTAGTTAAGGAAAGCAGCACGACAACCAGGTTGATGACAGTCTTCAATGCTTCCGCCAAAACCAAGGATGGTGTTTGTTTAAATGAGTTTTTACTCGTAGGTCCAAATTTGCTACCGGGTATGGTCGTTTTGCTTACTCGCTGGAGACGTTATCCGTTTGTTTTTACAGCAGATATAGCTAAGATGTTCTTGCAGATTCAGGTTACGTATTTTTTAACTAAGGTTACGTTTGGTTGTGGTTCATCGTCCTTTCTAGCAAGTCGTACTTTGAGGCACTTAGCTCAGGATGAGGGAAAGGCATTTCCCCTAGCTGGAGAAATCCTTGGAAACGAGATCTACATGGACGACGTGCTGTCAGGTGATTTTACGATAGAGAAGGCTCAAGCCAAACAGGAGCAGGTGATAAATTTGCTGCACAGCGGGGGCTTCAATCTCAGGAAATGGCTCGCGAATGATAGGGCGTTAGTTGATTGGTTACCTCCTAACCTCAAGGCTGCAGAAGCCAATCTTAAAGTAGGGCTAGGTTTTTCAGTCCTAGGGATTACTTGGATTCAGAAGGTCGAGTTTTTCTATTAGGTGCGAAAACCAAGGTAGCTCCTATTAAGACGCTATCCATTCCTAGGCTCGATGTGTGTGCCGCTCTTCTGGCTACCAAACTAGCTCAAGTTTTTGCTGATAACTTAGGAATTGATAATTTAAATGTCCATTTATGGACAGATTCCAAAGACGTGTAATATTGGATTAGGGATATCCCAGCTAAATGGCCTATGTTTGTGGCCAATAGATGTTCTGAGATTTCAACGAGATTGCCGGATGCATACTGACATCCTGTAAATTCGGCTGATAACCCGGCGGATGTCGCGTTACGGGGTTCCACCGCTGATGATTTATTGCAGAATGAACTATGGTGGAAGGGACCTAAGCGCTTGCGTGAAATACTAGATGAATGGGAATGTAAGCATGATTTGGAAACTCCAAAACCAAAGGAAGTTAGCTCTGAACCAGTCGTGCTGATAGCCGCAGCTGATAGGATCATTAAGTATGAAATATGACCTCTGATAGAAAAATATTCTTCGTTGCGTAAGTTAATACGCTTCTCCATATATGTTTTGCGATTAATTCGCTTAAGAATAGAAGGGACGTCGTTCTTTGATAGGGTTTCTCCTTTTTTACGGGAATTTCCTTTGCCTACTTCATTAGAAATTACTGGGAAGGAGGTTAGACAAGCCAAGATGGTTTGGAGTCGTTTAACTCAGCTCCAGCACTTTGGATACGAGATGGATGCTCTCGAGAAGGGTCAGAAATTGCCTAAATCGAATTTTTTAAAGAGTCTAAGTCCAGTCTACCGGTACGGGTTGATCAGAGTGGGCCGACGCTTGAAAAACTCAGTCCTGAGTGAAGACGAGAAATATCCGGTGATTTTGCCCGCTGATAGTCCGCTCACTCAATTAGTAATTTCTTATTATCATCACTTATCTGTACACGGTGGAATTCAACTCACCTTGGCGTACAATAGCCGCCTGTTCTGGATAGTCAAAGGTCGTCTTAAGGTAAAAACTGTTGTTAAAAGATGTATTTCCTGTAGAAGATACGATGCAGCTCTGTCGCAGGAGCAAAGGGGTGATTTGCCCGCCGAACGTGTACAGCCTTCAAGGCCATTTGCTCGCTCGGGAGTTGATTACGCAGGACCATATTGGCTGCGTACTTCGCGTCATAGGGGCTATAAGTCTTATAAGGGTTATCTAGTAGTATTTGTTTGTTTGTCCACTAAAGCTGTACATCTGGAAGCAGTGTCGAGCTATGACTCCGAATGTTTCATCGCAGCATTTCGTAGATTTGTCTCCCGTAGAGGTCCTTATTTGTATCTGTTAAGTGATCACGAACTTTATAGGAGCGGATGTGGAGCTTCGCAGAATGTTTTCTGAGAGTTCTGACTTCAGCCGGTCGGTGAGTCCCATGCTACAGGAAGGAGCCACATCCTGGCACTTTAATCCTCCTGGAGATCCTCAATTTGGAGGTGTACGGGAAGCTGCGGTAAAATCCACGAAATACCATTTAAAAAGGGTAGTAGGTGAGACTATCCTTACGTTTGAGGAGTTCGCAACCTTGCTATGCCAAGTAGAAGCATGTCTAAACTCGTGGCCTCTCACCCCTCTGACTGAAGATACGTCTGACCTGTTTGTACTCACACTTGCTCATTTCCTCGTAGAGGAGTCATCTTTTTTAATTGCAGAGCCCAGAATCACGGAGGAGAAGGTGCTACCTATGCAATGCTGGCGGCGTATGGCGCAGCTGACCCAAAGTTTCTGGGATCGGTGGTCAGGCGAGTACTTGCAGCAGCTACAGAAAAGGTGGAAGTGGAAAAACGTTCAATCATCGTTTCAGATTGGGGACATTGTACTGATCCGCCACGAGACCACCTCTCCTGCACGCTGGCCCTTACTCGGGTAGTGAAGATGTTTCCTGGCAAGGACGGTTTGGTGAGGGTGGCTTCACTACATACTGCCACGACAACTCTTTGACGACCCATCAGCAAGCTGATCAAGATGTTGGACAACGATACTCAAGACTAACTAAATTAATTTTAAAATATAGTAAATTCACGTATTCAAATTGTTACGCGTTGTTTTTTTTTTATTGAAAGTGTGTTGTAATGTTCTTTCGTTTTATGAGAAAACAAGGTGGGCGGAATGTCTGCGTTTCGAGACGTATTTAAAGTCACGATACAAATTCTGTCGGTTAACGAGGGAGCTTTCTTTGTTCTCGCTCATTAGCCAATCAGGGTCGGCCATTAACAAGCCGCTCTTTAGACGCGCGTCGCGATGCTCCGAAAAGCGCGCTCGCTCGTCCAGTTACTCCGCGGATCGCCTAGGAGAAGGTTATACCCCCATTATTAATTACCGTGGCTTCGCCGCGTAGTCCCGTATTTACGAGAGCCCCGTGGGGGCACATATACGAGGTCTGTCCCAACAGTATCCGACCTACGTTCATATCTTCGCGCGGAGAGACTCAGGCGACCTCTGGAGGGTACGAACGTCACCAGCAACTCCTAACCTTCTCGTCAGTAGCCTGAGATACCGATGAAACGCCTTAGTTCCCGCGTAGCGTGTATTTGTTTACAACGACTTTTTTGCGTTCGTCGCAATTTGCTTATTGCTAAAAATTGCAGAACGAACGGAACAGCGAATTTGCATAAAATTTTGCTTTAATCTCGGTAAAAGTTGTGCGGAAACTATTGAAATGTTGTAAAAGGCCTTTAAAGATGAGTGTATGGGCAAAACACAAATAAAAGAGTGGTATAGGCGGTTCAAAAGTGGCCGCACATCTGTTGACAGTGATCCTCGTTCATCAAGTCAATGTTGATTGTTTTTTTCGATTATTAGGGCGTTGTGCACCACGAATATGCCCCTGCAGGCCAGACAATCAATAAAGAGTACTACGTTGAAGTTTTGAAAAGATTACGTAATTCAATCAGGAGAAAACGACCGCAACTTTGGGAAACCGGTGACTGGCTTCTTCATCACGACAATGCTCCAGCGCACGCATCAAACCTTGTGCAGCAGTATTTATTGAAACACAGTGTTGCGCAGCTCCGCCAGCCTCCATACAGTCCTGATATAGCTCCCTGCGACTTTTGGCTGTTTCCTCGATTGAAAATGCCGCTTAAAGGACATCGATTCGACAATAAACAGACTGTTGAAACTAATGCGACGAATGCACTAAAGGCGATTCCGAACTCTGACTTTCAAAAGTGCTTTAATAAGTGAAAACATCGATATGAGCGTCTTGTTCAATCAAATGGGGACTACTTTGAAGGATGCCACCCCCCGGATGACGAAGAATAAATCAAGCGCCGAGAAATCGAGGTAGGTCGGATACTTTTGGGACAGACCTCGTATATTTTTTCTAATAACCCACGCAATTTTAATAAAAATGATTTAGCATTAATTATCATAGTTATTGACAAAAATATATGTTATGATACGAGGATAGTTCAATAAGTCTTTAGAATGACCAACAGATGGCGCGCGAATCGCTCCAAATCATCTGTTTTCAGTCAGCACCACTCCCGACTAGATATATGGTGCAGTCACAGTCCACATCTTCTGAGTTTACGTGTTTTTATAACCAATTGAAAAAAAATTGCTTGTTAAGAAAAATGGAAAAAAAACGAGTTCAGAGCGGTAATTAAACATTTTCATTTAAAGGGTTTAACTCCATATGAGATAAAAAATGAATTGGACTCAGTTCATGGCACATCTGCCCCTGCCTTAGCAACGGTTTATAACTGGGTAAATGAATTTAAGCGTGGTCGTACATCAATAAGTGACGAACCACGTTCAGGAAGGCCCGTAGAAGCAACTACTCCCGAAATCATCAATAAAATCCACGATATGGTGTTGAAGGATAGAAGATTGAAGTGCGTGAGTTAGCTGAGGCCACAAGGATATCTATAGGTGCAGTTGTTTCAATTCTACATGAAAAATTAGGCATGAAAAAGCTATCGGCAAGATGGGTGCCGCGTTTGCTCTCAGCTGAGAATAAACGCAATAGAGTGGTCGCCTCTGAGGCTCTTTTGGCGCGCATAAGTCGGAATCCTGAGGAATTTTTTCGTCGATTTGTGACTGTGGATGAAACATGGATACACCACTACACTCCTGAGACAAAGGAACAATCCAAACAGTGGATTTCCACAGGCGAACCAGCTCCAAAGAAGGCAAAGACCGTAAAGTCAGCTGGTAAGGTTATGGCTACAGTTTTTTGGGATGCACGTGGAATTATACTTATTGACTACTTGGAAAAGGGTAAAACAATTACTGGTGAGTATTATGCATCATTATTAGAGCAGCTGAAAGAAGAAATTAAAAAAAAACGACCACATTTGGCGAGAAAAAAAATTCTCTTTCATCACGACAACGCCCGAGTTCACACATGCTTCGTTTCAATGGCTAAAATTGAAGAACTAAAATTCGAATTGGTCGAACACCCACCGTATTCACCAGATTTAGCCCCCAGTGACTTTTTCTTATTTCCAAACTTGAAAAAATGGCTCGGTGGACAGAGATTTACGGACAACGAAGACGTCATTGCCTCTGTAAGTGCTTATTTTGAGGAACTTCCGAAAACGCACTTTTCTGAAGGATTAAAAAAACTTAAAAAGCGATTGACCAAGTGTATAGAGCTCCAAGGAGATTATGTTGAAAAATAAAAAAAAATTTACCAAAAAAAAATTGTTTTTATACTTTATTCTAAAGACTTATTGAACTACCCTCGTACATAAAAAATAACAAGAATACGAATTATATGCATACAAAAATACACTCATTTTAGCTGTTCATTAGTTATTTTTTATATTTGACTGGCAACCGGGTATTTTCCGAAAAACACGCACTGGACGCAGGATACCGTATAGTCATAGTAATGGTTGGTTGTATTGGAACTCCCAAAAGTGAACCGGCTCGTGAATGCGTAACTTTCTTGACAAAATGCCATCAATATTCACAGAGTTATATTTTATTCAACTGATCGTGAATATTGTACTTATAATATATTTATTATACAATTATTTTTTTACTTGATTCTCATTTAACGTCACATTCACTAACTGTTAGGAAATGTGTACTTCTGCGAAAGAAATTATGATGCTTTTTCTCAAAGGAACAAGTTCTTAATAGTTAAGAATTATTACTTTTTGTTAAGAAATTGTCATTTGCAACAAATACTATCAACTCGCGCTGCAACAAATGAATGATTCATTTGCCACAAGGAATTCTTTCTATCAGTGTGTTTAACTTATTCGCCTTACAACAATGAACTCCGATTTTCCAAAAAAGATTTATTAAGAAAGTGTTGCTCATAAATAGAGTTAAAAATGTGTATTTTTAGGTTATTTTTATAATGAGAATTCAATATAATTTTATTTTTCTCTATAATTGTGTTTTAAAAAATTTGGAGTTCACAGTTATGTGTGGTACAGGTGTTAGATATTACATAATTTTGTTCAAATGCTACAATTGCATTCCCATGCGCAAGTACAGTTTTGAAAAAACATCAATTTTCAGTGAAAATTGCTAGTTTTTCCTACATAACTATTGGTAAACTGTCTAAGAATTTATGAAAATTTACAAAGAACTTTATTTTTATGTAACAAATATAACCATCAATTTAAATAAATTGTATCATATAACTAGCAAATTTTTGAAAATTGACTATAGGACCACCTTAAAGCATTGATATTCTACTTGGTCCCAAGGGCGCATAGACTTATTTTAGTATTTATAACTATTACCGTACCTGAATACGGTAAAAGTTTATTACGTCAAAAGAATAATAACAATAATAAAGGTTTTTCATTTTATTGCTGTATAAAATATTCACATTTTATATTGCTACACGCGCTGCATTTTTTAACATTTTTTCTAACACGCGCCAGTATACATACACAAACGCATGAAAACACATGCGCATACACATATGTCGTATAAAGTTTAAAAAAAAATAAATTATCGTACACAATACCTCTAAAAATAAAAAAGGTCTAACGTAATCTATTACATAACGACATTTCAAACATTTTAAACATGTTAGAGACAGTAAGAAATACCATAGAATCAGAGGATACACCGGGCACACATATACTTATGCACCCACATACACATTCACAAGCATGCATATGCAAATACACATGCGGGCAAATACACGTATTCAATCGTACATATATAACATTAACTGTCAACTTAGTCAATATTACTGTATATTTTTACTTACGGCCCTTACTAATTGTAATAGTCAACCAAACAATAAAAATTAGTTGTATCAAATTTCCACTACAAACTTAGTTGATTTCACTATATACGTCTCTCAGCATATTTTTATTACATCATTTATGATTATATATGTGAATATCCGAATTGTATTTACATAATATTATATATGAACTTATATGCAAATATTTGTTCATAAATCATCATATAAACTTTGATATGATCTAAATTGTTATCATTTAGTTAATGTATTGTCATACATTATCATTTATAGCTATAAATGTACATTGATTTCGTAAGGATTATGATCATTTATGAATGTATATGATCATATATGAGTATATGGGGAAATCTCCCAAACCTTTAACCTATATGACTCGAGGTTTCAATCAGTTTTTTCTTATATTTTACTGTATTAAACTGTTTCACATAGGCTTATGTTCTTGTTTAAAGCTTAAGCTTATTGTCTATTACATTTTTATGTTTACATTCTATCATAAATTAATTAAATTTATCAATCAAACGTGTAAACTGTCAGATTTCTCGTATGTCGTACTCCTGATTTCAATTCTAGTTTTTCAAATAGTGTTTAAAATTAACCTGATAAAAATATAACAACAATTATTTCTTAATAAGAAATAATCAAAGAATAAGATAAAATTGATAATATTTTCATCTTATTCATAAAATCGGTGTGAAATACATTTTAAAATTGTCGTAGGTTTTTGGTGTCGCCTCCACAACACGAAGAATAACTCAATAAATAGTAATTGAATTACCTTAAAAAGTATTTAATATGGATGAAATACTTCAACCGTATTATGTTGCATTATAATCCCTTTTTGTTATTTTAGTAAACATAATGCCCAAAATTTAAATAACACCTAAGTGAGCCGATTAAAAAACGAACAAAAAAAAATGTCGCATCCACAATGCACGTTTGTGCTATAAATATCAATTAAAATCGATGAAATAAATTACCGAAATATAGTATTTGATAAACTATTGAGAAATAGCTTTGCATTATACCAAAAAATTAATATGTATTAATAAAATAGCAAATTTACATCGATTTGTCGCATCTACAACGCGCCGTCCGCAACGGGTCGTCCGCAACGCGCGTTTGTTTAAAGATCATAACCTCTTATTGCAACTAACAAAACTGAATAATACAAATACGAGATGAAGTTTCTTTGGATTTTACAATCATAAGACCTGTTTTGAGTGAAGTAAAAATGAGAAAGAAGAAAGAGTACTTAAAGCACAAACGAATTAAAAAGTTAAAAGAATGGAAAAAAAGGAGTGGACAGAGAAAGAAATATAATGACATAAAAAGTGTTTTCGTCGTCTAAGAGGAAAAATTAGTCAGTGTAAACGTTTTTTTTTTTTTTTTTTTAACGTCACCATGTTTATGCTCCCATGTGGTGCTAATTGACGACGGGGGTCTGTCGTGTGTTTTGTAAACAAAGCACATGTAATTTTTACAGTGGTGCTTGTATCAATCGGCAGAGACTAGGATTCGAACCCGGGTCACCGGCGTGGGAATCCGACACTCTACCGACTGAGCCGCCGCAGGCCTCTAGTGTAAACGTTTAAATTGTTAATTTCAATAAGCCAAATTTATAATTTAATCCTCATCGTTGTCTTTCGCTGTACCTTCTATCGAACCATTACCAATCACTTTAAGTGAATTATTAAGATCAACGTAATTTGCAAAATAACATTAACTTAATACAAATGTTTGATTTAAGTATCAAAAATAAAAATTAAAATAGTTGCACAAATATTTTAGAACTGTTTTCAAGAAAAAATATATCTGTGGAAATTCTAACTTACCGTATTTGATAAATCATTTTAGATTCGGTAGGCACTTGTTTCGGGCTTGTTCATGGGCAAATATTATTTGTTTATAGTCTCGAGAAGTTGTGTGAAAAAAACTAGAGGTGTGCCCCTAAGTTAAGTTGACCTCATTTTCAACACTTGAAAGTTAAAAATGCTAGAGATTTCCCCATATATGATATTACACTTGTGTCTGAGTATGTATCCAAATGGGTGAAAGTAAAAACATGGACAATATTGGTACAACAAAATTTTCCAAAACTTAAATCTTTAAGTTTAAGTGCAATTGCTTTCTTTCTTATACTATTATATATGAATAGTACAAATATGGTACTAGCAGCGCTGAAGAAATTACTTTTTTTTATATTAGGTAAAAAATAAAAATGTACATTTATCGTGTTACGAAATATTTTAAATTAAAAATCTTTTATAACAATCTATTTATTTATTTTATTTATTTTTTGTATCCAGCAAGAAATATCGAATTTTCTAATATAACCTCGGCATGCGGAGCGCGCCATAATCTTGTCTAGTGATATTTTAAATGGCAATTAACTTTATTTCAAGTTTTTCTTTATATGTGTTAGCTAGTATCGAGATAATTTACTTCTCTAACTTTGAGAAAACAGCGTTACAGAAGACATTAAAAGCATACGCGCTTAGTACACAATCTTTTCCCCGTGTTCATCTTTATGGCTTTTTTCAATAATTAAAACTTTTTTTCTATTAAAAAGATTGTTTTTTTTACATCCCCCGATTCTTAAAATCCGAAATCTTTCTTTTTTCAGTAAATAAATACGAATGATTGAAGTGTCATGGAAGAACATTCAAAACTCCGGAAATATTTCTATTCAGTAATTTAATTATTTACAGCGAGAGCTCGAAAATATATGGGATTAAAAAATTTGTTTAACATTAATTTGAAAGACCTTTAGGGGGCAGATACACCTTTAAATTTAAAATTAATTGATAGTACATTTCAAGGTAAAAATTAGTCACTCATCATATTTTACCTGATTTTTCTCGGTAAATTTGAACATATTATCAAACTATACCTAAAGAAACTTTTTTTAATTTTTTTTAAGATCGGTAGATACCTTTGATTGGATTTAATGAAAACCTCTATATTTCTTCCAGTATCGCAAGGTTTAGAGAACCAATGTGATCGAACTGACGCTTTCAAGGTTTTATTATGTTCAAAATATATGCAATTATGATATGAGTGTGGGAATTTATATATAAAAATTATTGACCAAAGTTATAGTCTATTTAAGCCATATTTCATAATAGACTTTTAAAAAATCGAAGAAATTTTGCTTAAATAGACTATAACTTTGGTCAATAATTTTTATATACAAGTTCCCGCACTCATATCATAACTACATGTATTTTAAACATAATAAAACCTTGAAGGCGTCAATTTAATCACATTGGCTCTCTAAACCTTGCGGTAGCCGAAGAGATATAGAGCTTTTCATTATAGCCAATCAAAGGGACCTAACGACCTTGAAAAAATTTTTAAAAAATTTTTAATTATATTTTGATAACATGTTTAAAATTACCCCAAAAAATCAGGTAATATATGATGCGTGACTTATTTTAACCTTAAAATGTATTATCAATTAATTTAAAATTTAAAAGTGTATCTGTCCCCTTAAAGTAAAATGCATGGTTACGGACGCGTTACGGAAAGACATTTTGTGTAAATTCGTGCTTATTTAAATAGAGTTAAATAGGTAATATAGAAGTTTATTTGTAATTACAATACTTAAAGTATGTAGAATTAGCAATTAATACATTAAGTGGTTGTTTTCTGGTCGTAGTAATCTTCAGTCTTCCGGAAACCCTACTGCAGATCCTGTAACAAACTACAATAATAAAGTAGTACGTAAACAGTGCAAATTTTCAAATGAATAATTGTTATTAAACCGTCAGTTATAGCGGGCCAATTGATTGATATTAAGTGGTTGTTATAATTTGTTGTAAAACACCGTTTGAGATAAATTCAAATTGGATTTACTTACTAAATACCTAATAATATTACACTAATATATTAATTACAGAACTTAATGCTTAACAGATGTATCCAGTTGTAATAATTTAAATGATAAGAGAATCACAATTTTCATAAGAACTGGAATAACCCAGGCCTCTCAGTGCTTAAAATACAATTTTTATTATATTAGAACTTTTTAAAAAATACATCTTGATTATCATATAAAATAAAGTAGTCACATTTTCAAAATAAATAAACAATATAAATGGTATACAATATGAAAAGCGAATTTATATTTATTTTTCAGTACTACATGAAGTCAAATATTATCGGTAAATTGATTTAAAATATTATTAACAAATAGTTACAACATGATGAATTAAATGTAATCTCTTTAAACAACAATTATTATTACTAGTCCGTTATAATCCTGCCTCCCCCATATCAATGATCCCGTCATCGATTTTTTTTAAAATAACTGTAATACATTCTTAGAAAGTGTAATAGGGTCACATATAAATAAAAATGTTTAATTATTTAACTTTGTTTTTTTATATAATAAAATTAGAAATTTTCACTTTTGCTGAAAATGACATACATAGCTTTCTCATATTAAATCGTTGAAATATATAATTTTCGGTTCAATTCAACTACATATATATTCGTATAATCTAAATTAAACATGCCTCAGTAAATTTAAGGTACAAAAATTGTAAATAATGCATAACCAAAAATATCTCCTGACAGTTTTCATTCACATAGTTGTAATACATTTTTGATAAACCATCTTCTCACATTACTTGGAGTCTAGAGTGCAGGTTGCCGCTTTTTCAATGATATAATTATACAAAAGTTTCAATTTTCGTTCAAATACAAAAAAAAAAATAAATAAATAAATCGACGAGTATTGTACTTTTTGTATACTACTATATATTTATGTTTTATTTATTGTAAAATTTACTGTTAGAAATGATACTTAGAATAAAGTTTATTACTTTTCATATGAAGTGTAACATTTTCTTTTTATTTACTTTAATTTTAATTTTAATATTTTTTTATCATATTCTTCGTACTTTATCTATACATTTTTCTATTATCGATTTCTAATAAATTATTTATCATTACAACTTAAATGCTAATATTATATCTGTAACTACTTGTAAGATTTTAAAATATGAATTATTTAGATACGATAGTATATCGATACATTTTTAATGATTAAAAGAAGCAGTAATATAAAAAGAGACGTTTAATCATAGAGATAACCGCATACACTTACTTAGCACCAAAGAAAAACAAAACGTGTTGGAAACAGTTGGAAATAAAATTGCATCACTGATCCTTTTACAAGAATTTTTTTAAAGAGCATGACATGCCAAAGTGGAACTATTTTTCTGCTTATTACAGCAAAGCTACACGACAATAAAATACTGATCCTTCGTAGGAGCTCATAACACGTACCAGAAATGGCTGGACCAGTTTTCTCTATTCATGGGAAAACTCAACACGTACCAAATTTGCTAGCGTAATTTCCACTACTTATGTAGGGAAACACAACACAGCAAAGTAGGTTAGTCATGTCTGCACCATTCATAGGAGAGCACAACACATCGTTCATCGCGTCTGCACTATTTATGGGAGAACATAACGCATGCCATAGATAGTTTTTTATGTCTATACTACGATTTCAGAGTACTAGAAAACTTAGATGACCCTATTCGTTGAAACCACATACAAGGTGAGATATTTCATTGATTATTATAACATTAAATACTATTATTACATTACAATATAATGGCTGTTTCCAGAGTTTGCATTGCTGTGAAAGTTCATTGTTAAATTTTTTTTTGAAAGGTCGTTAGCACAGTCTATAGGTGATTGTTTATAATCTCCTGTTCTCATGTCTGAAGACGGCTGTTGTCACCTCGGATGCCTGGTTGAGGGCGGGGAAGGTAATTAAACCTTTCCTCGCAGCTCAGCTGCGGTTGCATCACTGCATCCTCGCTACCGATGTGTCGCTCGCTCTGCTGAGGGGGCAGGGAGTGGCGGGGAATCTTCGACCCCTGTCAGCGCGGCTCTGCTGCAATTACGGAGCCGGCAACGACGCGCTCCTGGGCTGTATTTCGCCCACTGTCGCGCGCGCCTCCTGGCGGCAGGGTGTCGCCCACGGTTGGATGGGAATCCTCGGACCAAAGTCCCATCAGTGGTTGCCTGAGGGTAAGTGGTTCAGCTCCCAGTGCCGAGAACTCGACATAACACCGGCGAGAGAGGTGTTAGGGTTTAAGCCCGAGCTGTGACTAATCTAGTGCTTAGGTGAAATCCTGGCAAAATTAGTAGATGCGGAGCGAAAACGGCATCGTGCTGTTACCAGTCTGGTCCTTGTCGGAGGACGAGGAAAACTGGGAGAGCGTGCTCGAACTGAGACTAATCTAGCGACGTATTAACCGTCAAAATTAGTACCACGGGCCGGCGCAAGCCCGGGGTGTAAAACCCCCGCCGGTATTGGGTTGGATTCGTGGTGACAGTGGTTGACCCCAAGACGTGGGAGAGGGGATGGATGTAAAGGGCGAGGGCGTGAAACCCCTGTGACCCCCGATCCTGATCCTCGGTGTGGAAGTTGCATTCTCAACTTGCGTACTGACAGTGCTAAGCCATTAGAGCTACTAGAAAAGCTCGGATTCACCAAGTCGGTCCTTCCGGAAAGCGAACGGTGGCTTCGGCTGCCGGTAGTGACTACGGATGGTCTTTGGGAGACAGGAGGGTGGCCGCGGCTACACCTCTTTGTCGAGCTAATCAAGCTTTGTTGATTTTATGTCTCGAGAGCTGACTAAACCTTACCCGAGCTTAGTAGGGTGGGTTAGTATGAATGTGTATGAATGAAGCCTAACCGATTATGGAGTCCCTTGGGCCTACGTAATGTGGGGTTCCCGCCCGACGGGGTAGGGGTGTTGAAAAGCTCTAAAGGAGACCGTGTAAATAGCCCATTTAGGGAGGTGTTACACGTAAAACCAAACGGATGTGTGTCGCGCGCGCCTGGCTCCTGCCATTAAAGCCAGGTCATCCGTTGACGCGTACCGCACCCTTGGCGTACCTGCAGTGCGATCAGCTGGATGCAGACTCGCAATCTCGATGGTCTGCATGCGGATCGCCCCTGTCTCCTGCGGTGCCGATGTACCTGCAACTTTCTTGCATCGATTAAAACAACGGGACCCCCGGGAAAAATGTATACACATATTATTAGTGAGATAATAATAAACGCTACTGTCGCATATGAAAAGCACGTGGCTGTGTTCTGCACCGAGCTGACCTCGTCACCCAGTGACCTGTACTCAGCCAGGGCCCTTCCTTTCTGTATAATTTCCCTGAAATTGGTTCCATAAGTGTTTCACTGTGGACACCGTGTAAGCTTTTTGTGTTTTTCTCAACGTCTTCGTTAATTGCTTTTTCTATAAAATATGACAAATTTTGAGTGCTAGAAAAGTTTGCAAAAATTGCGCGCACATCTAGATTTATTTTTGCGAAGGCTATTCCCGATGATATCATCCTAAATTCCCTAGAAGCCGAAAGTCGCGCGTTGTTCGTGTGCGCTGCACATCCCGGTCTTAATCTCAAAATCCCTATACCGTTTATTTGGAAAGTGCTCTGCACTACTCTGTGGCACTGCATAAAAATAATTTCTGAACCGGACGTTGAAAAAATCCATGTGTTAATTTCATGCATTTTTATCCAATATGTGTAATCTTTACATTGCAGTCTGCAATATTCATAGATTTGTCCTTAATTGGAAATTTGATTTCACACGGTGCATTCCTTCTAATCACGCGAACGGATTCTGAGTCCTTGCGAGAGTTCTACATTTACTCAATTTTTCGGCCGAAATTGGCACAAATGTCTTTTTGTCGGCACTTACTGCGAAATAATGTGATTCAAGCCAAATGTAAGCATAGGTGTTTGTATTATTCATGTAATTTTGCCTTATTAGGATTGCCGACGCTTTATACAGAATAAAATTTTGTAAGTCTAATAGAGGTATAGACAAGTGTTATATTAATTGGAAATTCGAAAAGAATATGGAGAGGTCTGATACTTTAACGATTTTTAGAATTGAAGTTGGTTTGTCGGTTTCCGGGAACCGCGCGTCTAAGACAGTGTCCTTAACGAGCAGTGCAGAGTTTTCTATCAAGCGCGGCGGCATAAAGCGCGGGTGCACTATGCCTTGTGAAGCAAACAAAATTACGTCTGTTATTATCTCTGTTTCTATTTTATGCTGCAAAATACTCTCGTTCAGTATTTCTACAGCCGAGTTTAATAATATCACTTGTCTATTATAATCTTGCGAGTTCGAGATGTTATTCATTAAAGTCTCTAAGTTTGATATTTTGTCATCGGTAAAATCGAATCGCGCACTCGTTAGTTCGAATTGGCCAATAATTTAGTTGCCTGCCTAGAATTGTTTGATACGCTATTTATTATGTTTTTCAGTTCGATTTCCGTATTTTCGTCAAGGGTGCCAAACAAAACGTGGCTAATTCTGCCTATTACTGGAAGTATTGATCTACGCCCGCGTGTTCTGGCCACTGTTTTGTGTTTTGAAATTAAGTCTATAATCCTTCCTGTTTGTTTTAGTACATCCTGTATTTGCTCGAATGCACTGCCTAGAATCTCCTTATACTTGCATACATTCGAATGCTCGTGCACTGGTTCGATACATCCCTCCAGACTCTCGTTAGTTTTTTGCTTGTTAGAAAATAAGGTGTCAGGTCCACCTTCCGTATGATTTTCCAGTCCGTATTGGATGTGGCCAGCGGGGCTATCTCCTCGAAAACAAGACCCGGATTATCAACCAATTTTTCAACAAAAAATGCCGACTGCTTGGCTTAGCCTCGAAAGCCTGTAACAAGATATCGAGAGGAAAAATGTGTTCAATTTACTAGGGTATGCCTCAACTTAAAATTACCCTAATGCACGAAATGATTTCAAAAGCGACTTAACGTTAGCGCCAGTGTAGGTTAGACCTGACACGAGGTTTTAGTGCGAGCGCGCGATAACGCGGTGCAAACCGAGCCTCGGCGTTATTCGCTGCTGCGCGTACTCGCATCTTACGGCGAAAGTATGCGAAATGTACGTCGACACGTTTTTTTTTGTTTTATTAATTGACGCTTTAAGGTTATATTTTTATTTGTTCTTGAAGCTCTAACATTTTGTAGTGTTATATAATTATTTTATGCGATGCCCGACGTATCAAAAATTGATATGTTCGTGGGATCGCCAAAAGAAAAATTTAAAAGAAAAGGGCTAATCTCGCTCTCTGCCACACTTTTCCCTTTGCATACCCAGGTGCTGAGGTGGGTCCTTTACGGCCGAGGCCCTTTTTAATTTGTCAAGGTTGACAATCTTAATTGCTTCACCATTCCTTATTTTGTCTTTCTTAAGCTCGTGATCTATCTCAATTATCTCGTAAGGACCCTCATAATCCTTGTCGTATTTACCCTTTTGGGGCTCCTTTAACCAATAAACAATTTCTCCCTCTCTGAAGTGCAAAACATTAAGTTTTCGAACATAATAGTATTTCGATCTGTACTTCGCTTGTACTAAATTCAATGCTGCTTGAGTTTGCATTGTGGAGAGTTTTCTGTATTAAATCTGAGATGTATTCCCCATAAGTCAGGAGCTGCTCTCTCGGGGGAAAACTAGAGGGTGTTCTTGCTTTTTGTCCAAACACCAGCTCGGCGGGCGTGAAATCTGAAGAGTCGTGCCGCGTGCAGTTATATGCATGCTGACATATAGGCACCCATTCGCTGCATTTGTGAACTTTTTCTATATATTTTTTCAAGTACTCGGTTAGAGTGTGGTGCATACGCTCGATTGCGCCATTCGATTGGGGGTGATAAGCCGTAGTACAGTATTTGTCTATTCTGAAAATATGCACAAACGCATTAAGCATTTTATTCAGAAAGTGCGTCCCTTGATCCGATAATAGGGCCGTTGGAGGGCCAAAGTAACATATGACTTTGTCGGTAAATGCCCGCGCCACCTCTAGCGACGTGGCCTTTTTGACTGGGATAAGGATGCAAAACTTAGTTAGACAGTCCTGTACTGTAAGTATGTACTTGAAGTCTTCCGGCGAGTCCTTGAGAGGGCCGTAAAAATCTATGCTTAACTTCTGAAACCGTCTGGACGGTGTACCTATGATTACAAGGGGCAACAGTGTCTTTATGCGCACTAGCTTATTCTTCTGACAGGCGACACAGCCTAGAACAAATTGCCGTACATCGGGCCGCATATTGCGCTAGTAGTAGTCTGCTGCAATTTTGCTATATGATTTATTTACGCCCCTATGCGCAACCATGGCGCTTCATGATATTCTTTCAGTAATTTGTAGCGATCCTGCACTGGCGGAATCGGCAAGTTATTTAAGTATAATGCTGCCGTCACGGGCAATCCTTCGAATATTGTGTCAAATAAATCAATGAACGATGTCCATTCTGATAACGTGAGAACGGCCAGGTCTCTTGCTATGCCAAAAGAGGCAATATTACTCAAGCATAGATGATTTTTTAAATTTCTTTAAGCATTTCGAGAGAACAGATTTCAGTGGCCTCTCGTCTAAGTAATTTTTTATCAAGAGCCCAATCACGTTTACATCTTTGCATTTGGTGGCATAAATGTCACCAACCTTGTGCTTAGATTTCGCGATATTAGAAGTCTTAATATATCGCCGCTCGATTAGCGCTTCCAACATCTCAGTGTTAAGAAAACCGTCTGCTATAGTAAGCACACTATGTTCTCTCTATAGTGAAATGGGTGCTCACTAATCGATTTTATCCGGGTTAGGGGCGGCGGGGCCTGTCTATCAGGAAGAGCCCATGGGGGTTTTTCGCGCGGAGGCCTCGCGCTCCTAACTAGGCATTTATCGAGAGCGCTAGTATGCGCTCGCATCCTTATCTGCCTGTCCCGTACGCTTATCACCTCAATGTGCGATGCAGCCTTGCTGTGCATGCCTGCGTTAGAGGGGGAGGGGTCGCTCGCTTCCCGGCCTGACTGTCCGTCTCTGCTGGCTTCGTCAAGCGGCGGCGAATCGCCTCCCGCCTCTCTATCCACCGGCGGCTCCTCAGCTGCCTTAAAATACTGAGTGGAGTTGTTACTTGACTTGCCGGCGCTGCTTGCCTCTTCTCCTTCTGTATCATTATCTTCCTCCGAGTCAGGGCTCTGTGCTGCGTCTCTTTCAACAATAGTTCAACAACTCGCTGTACATATAAGGTGTGTAGTGTCGGCCGGATAAGTGCAAGTGTATATAATTCTCAGCCGTATTGACAATTATATGACAGAAGTCGACTCCTCCTGTTTCTAAGTGGTGATGTAACTTGACTCTCTTGCGCAGGAACTTAGATGGCGGTAATGTAATGTCTGCAAATTTAGGTATGAATTTTCTGTAGTAGCCTACGAATCCGAGTCATTGCATGACTTTTTTAGAGTTAGTTGGCTCTGGGTATTTTTCCACAGCCTCGAGTTTCTTGAGGTCTGTGCGGATCTTGCCTCCCCCCACTATATGCCTCCGTGCTCTTCAAGATTTTCCGCAAAAATCATGAAGTCATCAAGATATATTTCGACTTCCTCGCCCTGCAGCTCGGCCATGGCCAGTGACATGCATTTCGCAAAGGTATTCGTCGCTTCTTTCAAACCCATACTCATGCGTTTAAATTCCTAGTGTTGGACTGAGTTTTTTCCCACAAGAACTGAGAATGCAGTACAGGGCACTGAGACAGGGTGCATGGGTATTTGGTGGAAATCCTGTTTCAAATCTACCACCGTGATAATGTCAGCGCGAGCCAGTCGCTCAACTACGTCACTCGTGAAGGGGAGCGGCCAGCAGCTGCCAACCGTAATTTCATTTAGTGCCCGAAAATTAGTGACTAATCGCTACCTTTTACTGCCGTCAGCATCCATTTTTTTTGTACAATCCAGAGACAGCTGCAATACGGCGAGTTCGAGGTTCGTATAATACCCTGTTCTGCGAGCTTTTGGACCTCCACTTCAATTTGCTCCTTAAGAGCCTGCGGATATTTAAAGAGCTTCACTCGCAGAGGCTTATCAGCCGTGAGCTTTATTTCATGCTCCAGCAGTGGATCTCCAGCAGTCGTAGCCTGTAGTGGTTCTCCGTCCAGTCCAAAGACACCCGCAAACTCTGTGATTAAAACTCTAATGTGCAGTAATTTTTCTGCTTTGCAGCCTTTCGTGTCTTCAAGGCTTATTATTTTTGCAACTCTCCGATCACGTAGATCTCGGTCTCCTCGAGCAGTCGATTTTTCTGTGCGACATCCATGGGTTCACTCCTAATATCTTTCCCGGATAAACGCATTATGTTTACGCGCTCAATGGATTCTTTCTCGTCGTCCTCATCGACGAGAAATGTGCCCTTTGCCACCATGGTTTTGCACTCAACTAATTCTATCTGCGGGACTGGTAGCTTGACCGCTTTTTCGCCATATTGATGCATTCAGCGACAACACGCCCATTATAATTTCTTGCAATAAAATTACCGAATAATAAATCTGGTCCCAGATCTTGCAGTGGAACCCGGCCAATTTTTGCATCCGTGTTGGCGACTTTCGCATACATTATGTAACGCAATTTTACAGGGATTTCAAAGCATTCTTCTCGCGCAAAAAGAATTGTGACCATACTTAAAATTACACTCTTACCGGCGGCGTCGACGCGCCCACCAACCGATCAGGTGCTCCGTATCTATAGAGAAGCTGTTGTGGACGACGTGCATCTCGCATAAAAGTCCATGCACAACCAACAAAGTTTTGCTTATGGTCCGGCATTCTCCAGAAGTAACTCCCGTAATCGCAATCACCTCGCTTCTATCAATCCGTTTATTCGCGCGTACACAGCTACTTTTAACCACCGACATATCCGCTCCCGTGTCTACATGAAAATTGGCTATATTGTTAACTAGGTCATCGCCCTTCAAAATTACTATCGGTGGCTTGCGCCCACATCCCGCAATTTTAATACTAACTACACGAGGGGGCACCTGTTCGCCTTGTTTAGGCAAGCCGGGCTGCTCGACGCCTGAGGACTGCGCCGAGCAACTTATGAGTTTAAAGGCCCGTTACCCGCCTGCTCAGACTGTGCTTGAGGAGTACTATCTTGTCGTACATCGCGAATTCTATCAAAATAATGATTATTGTTACACCTCTGATCATGATCCTGACTTCCCTGATTATTCTGGAAATTGTTATTATTATTATAATTATCATTACGGCCATTGTAAATGTTATAATTATTGCCCAAGTTATTGCTATTACGACCTTCATATTTGCCCTTGTTATAGTTAAAGCGATTGTTATTGTTTTGCCCATAGTTAAAATTGTTCTGATCGCCCCCATCAGGCCTGATCCGTCCCGTCCTTATGTCTACCTCTAATTCAAAACAATAAAAACCGCTGCAGGCATGGCGCTTGCATTCGCTTGCATGTGATTTTGCTCCTGCCGAGGAGGAGAATTCACGAGCGGCTGGTTCGGCGCGCTATGAGACGCTACAAGTTTTATCTGCGCGTGAGTCATAGGAGGCTGTGCTGCTAGGTATCCACACGCGAGGCGAGGGCTCTGCTTGCACTCAAAGTTAACTGCAATTCTGATTGCCTCATAAAGGTCACGCGGGTGCTCGCTTCACACCTGATAGTCCAGCGGGTGGGTTAGGCCAAACGTGAAATACCGGAGCGCGTCCGAGTTGGCCCCTCGCTTGCGCAACTCCCTGTCACTGTCGTGAATATCTGGGGCTAAGTCATATATCGTCAACAGCTGGTTTAAGAGTTCCTGCGCCCGCAACCCGTAGTCGCCCTCCTTCTCGTCCAGCAGATGATTCATAAGCTTTAATTGCATCGAAATATCATCCGCCAAACCCACATTGCTATACTGCAAAATGAAGTCCGCGAGCAATCTTTCGACAGAGCCATAGCTCATTACCCTTGTCGCGTAACCGCCGGCCGCCCTTCCTATCAATTTACTCGCCAGCGATAATAAAATAATTTTTTCTTGGTGCGGGCCAAACAGCTCCTTGACCTCGCGCACCGCAATACAAAACAAATGCAACCTATCAGGATTTCCGTCAAATTGCGTGATTAAATTCAGCGCTTGCCAGAACGACAAACCTTGACCGCGTGCGTTCAACCCGTTATTACCCGAAATACTAGAAATTGGGGCTGCTACCTGTGTAACTTGTTCCGACGGATTATGAGGCACGGAGGTGTGTGCATCGGGTCTCTGTGCTTCGATGTTTACTGCGGGAAAACCCTGTGGTGTATTTACCTGTCGCGTGACCCTATTATCCCAAGTTATGCATTGTGTGCTTGGTTGTTTTACATGAGAGGTGTAGTTTGTTCTCATTACTTTATCGAGCGTTGCTTGTGCCGGGGATATTTGAATGGAAAAGCCTCTCGTCCTTCCTAACACTGTGTGGCTCAGCCGAAAGGGCTGCTTGAAAAATTTCTCGGCGGCCGATTTCTTGTTTTCTGCAATGTATGTGAGCTTGCTCACCCCGTCCTTCCCCTTATAATTGTCACTTAACGTCACCAAGAGTCACTCTTCAAAATACACCCGTGTGCCACACACTCAAACACACAAGGGATAACAATCGTAAACCCTTTAAATCCATAAACGTTATAAATCCATAAACATCGTAAATGCTATGAATCTCATAAAACCCATGAAACATATAAAAATCATAAACCCTATAAACACATATCTCCATTAAATTCATAAATATCGTAAACCCTGGAAATCATAAACTTCTGGAAATCCGAAAAAATCATGAACCCCATTAAATTTATAAGCCCCATGAAGCACATAAGCATCAAAAACTCCATAAACCATAAAATAAAAACAAAACTCGTAAGATCCATAAATCCTATAAACCCCATAAACCCATATACTCCATATAACACATAAACATCGTAAACACCAATAAACTCCAGTAAAACAATAAAATAATAAACATCGTAAACCAATAAACGTCGTAAAACCTAGAAACTCCATAAAACCCATAATAATCATATATGCCATAAAAACCATAAACATCGTAAATCCCATGTAGTCAATAAACCCATAAATGTCGTAAGGCTCATGGATTTCATGGAAGCCATGAATGTCGCAAATCCTATAAACCGCAGAAAATCTATAGGCCCCATAAACCCATAGTCTTCATAAATCATTTAAAAATCATAAACCGCATATAAGCTTCATAAAACCCACAAACATCGTAAACCGTATGAACTACATGAAACACATAAAAATTGTAAGGCCCATAAATACTAGAATTCACATAAAATCACAAACTCCATATAACACATAAAACCGGTGCAAATTATAAACTCCATATAACACATAAAACCCGTGCAAATCATAAATTCCATAAAACCATAATTAATGAATAGTGCATATTGACGTTGAAGAAAATGCTAATAATTAGAAAAAATAAATGTATATATATATATGAATGAACGAGTGAGAGAAGGCGGGGTAGACAAATAAATACACAATTTTTCGCGGGAAAATAAAACAACTTGCCTCGGCGTAAAAACTCTCACGAGGCAGAGAGAAAAGCCGGGGCAAGCGAATAATTTATTTAATAAAAGAGGAAATTATACATGACAAAAAGAGAATTTAAGATAGGAACAAAAAAGAAGGGAGAAAGAAGGTGACAAACGAAATTATCCTAACGCTGTGAGGTACCTTTAACGCGCGCAAGAGAGCTCTCTTACCTTAAACACTAGACGGGAGAAACGTGGACAATCGTCCTTCACACCGAACACACACACACGACTCGCTTTACGCACACACACACCCGACGCAGACAATTAACGAAGGGAGAAGTCGACCGTCCTGATAAGGACGTATGTGCCGAGCTTCTCGTACAATATATTAAAATATCCAATATCGGGTTTGATGCGCTGCCTTGAATCACGCCAGAAAAAGTCGACCGGTCTCTGCGGGAGAGAAAACGGAACTGCCTCACACGTGCATAAGGCGCACGAGAACCTCCGCTCTCGCGGCGCTCGCGTCCGCTTGACCGATAAGCGGCAGTGCGCGCAACTACTCAACCGATTGTAATACGCGGCGATCGGCGAGCTACGGCGCGCAATTCAAATCCCCCCCAAAGGCCTAAATAACCCTAACAGACGTCTTATACGAAGAGTAATGGATTTTATTTTTTAATAAAATCGTGTTTTTATATGAAGAAAAAGTGATAAAAATAATAAAAAGTTGTATAAAACATATCGATAAAATGAACACTTTGATATACTTTCGTACATTACAAACATAATATTTTTCTAATAAACGTAAAATTAAATAGTATTTTTTTATTCTGTTCCTGTCTTTCTTTCGGGAATCTAAAATGCTTTAGGCCCATAACATAACAACTGACTGTTGTGCATATATCTGTCACTTTTGTGTGATGGCCTGTGAATTCTTCGTATTATGGCTCGTTTAAACTGAGCAATTATTTTCAACGTGACTAAAATTATACTGTTGGAAAATATATTTATTTATATTTTATTGATTGAAAAATGCTGTTATATGAATATTTGTATTTTTATAAACTTGATATAATATATTTTTGTACTAAACGATAAGAAAGAAACAGAGCAAGCGAGAATGATTATGTTTTTTTCAACTAGCATTTTAAAAAAATGTTAATACATGTATAAATATATTACCGAACATTTGCATCCTTAACGAGGTGGATGAATGTGTAATGCTGCTTTTCCTGTATTTTATGATGTACAATAAAAGCTCTTGAAAAAAAGTTTTTGCTGCCCGTCACCAAATCCGCATGCTTTTCTTTTTTTTTCTTCCAAGACACGTACCTATATAATATATATGCTATTTTTCTGACAAGTCACGGCATAAGTAAAAAACTTGATCGTCCGTTACTTATGATTTAAACAGCCAACTTCAACTCGCACCTTAAGCACATTATTTGACATCGAAAACATGAAAATTGTTGCATATATATATATATATATATATATATATATATATATATATATATATATATATATATACACAATACTTAATACACAATAGCTTAATATACAAAAGTTAATATACAATTATTTTCCACTGTAAACATTTCTTAAACTAATTATTAAGTATATAAGGATATAATTAATATATACATATTCGATCGTTGATGTATTATGTACGTTAACTATATATATTTCTATGTATTCCAAAAATATTATTAATAAATACGAAAAAACATATTTTAGATACGTAAAATAATATTTTTTATTGCTGATCTAACTATAAAGGTCACTTTATTAGTCTGCAAAGCGTGTCAAAAGTGACACATTATTCACTTTATTTCCTCAAATACGGGAATAACGTAAATTTGTATAACATGTGCATGAAAAAGACATAGAATAGGTATTCTATGCCTATAAGGCGAATGAAAAATTGTACATTAGAGCGTCTTCGAGAAGCGGAAGGAAAAGTACTTCTCCGAATATATAAGGGAGACTTGCGTAGTACTGCCCGTATAGCTATTTTGGCAGTAACTTTTGACCTTGATGGTGCAATATAAAAATAGAAATTGGAACTTGTTTGTTAAATGGACTTTTTTAAAGAACAAAAAAGTATTTAAGGTAAGAAAATAGTATTTTTATTAAGAATATGTACTTTAGCATTTGTTAGAAACAAAAGAAACGCTATTCTTACCCTCTGTAATATTTCATTATCCAGTCGTTATTTTGTGACTTTTTTACACTCTTCCCCGTTTGTTTCACCTTGTATTCAATTTCAGACATTTTGCTGCTCAAAAAAAAATACAAAGGAAAACTCAACAGTAGCTTACAATGTAATTTTACAATACAATATAATTTAAAAATCAAAGAAGGTCGGAAAAACTGATTTTTGACACCTAACAGGGCTCAAATAATAGAATCATAAAGCGTAAAAAATTAGTTATAGGTATTCAAAATATCTACAAAATGGTAACTGAAAAGTTAAAAATGATGAACTTTTTAATTAAAAAAAATCAAAAACAGTCGAAAAACGCCTTTTTACAATTATTAATTACTCGTGCAGATTAGAAGCTTAGGTTCTGAAACTGATTGAATATAGCTTTCATTATGATAATAATGTATACCAATTTTTAGACAAAAATATTTTCTTGTTAACGAGAAAATCCATTTTGCAACTAAAAGGGTGCTTCTGTATAAGTTAATTTCTACATAATCCCGGCGGTAAAAAGTGACGTTTGAGGTCGCATTGTCTTCTTAAATAGTTCTACTAACATATACAAGCCGAAAATTATTGATTTTTCAACTTTAATGTTTTCAAAAACGGTGTCCGAAAAATGTCGGTATAAATAAATGCAATAACTTTTGCAATAAAAATGTAATTTAATTTGTGTTTGGATATTTGAAAATGTACTATTTTTGTGGTAATTGTCAAATGAAAATTTTGTTGTTAAATAGCTGTGGGTCAAATTATTAATTTTTTTTAAATTATTGTGGCTGCCATTTGCAATAGTAAGGGTTAAAAAAGCTTGCATCATATACCTAGACAATTAGTGCATATGTAAAAAAAAGAATTAGATACATTAAGTTTTGTATTTTTGTGGGAGGAACGGAACGGCAGCGGCGATGTATGTGACGCGACGGTGCGGTGTCCCTCGCGCGAGAAAACTCTTCAAATCTCTTCAACCTTATTCATTATATTCTCGACTCTAGAATAACGAAAATGTATGATCTTTTTAATATGGGGTACTGCGTCGAGCTGGTCACGAATTTGCCATCTGTTTTTAAAAAAACATTACTAGAACGACATAAAATTCTGTTTTTCATTTTTTTATTTATATTTTTTAATTGTTCTTGCTGACTGCTGCTCTGCTGTTGAAGGTGTAAAAAGAGAAGATTATTATGAAAAAAATAGATTGATTTTAAAGTTTATAAAAGATTGTAAGATAGATTGCGGATAGTATGGTAGAGATTTCGAGCCTACGAGAATAACGAAAAAGACGTTAATTTCCGTGTCAAAAGTTATTTCCCGAGGGTTAAATGTATGCCCAATATATAAGCTAATTAAATACTAATTATTTCATACACGGAAAAAAATAATATTTGTAATGCCAACGACATGCTATTGCTGAGTTAGACAGCAATGAAATTCGCTACAACAACGATATTTTTGCTAAAGTAGCGAACTCCTTCGCTATGTCAAAGAATGCTCTAAGCGAGCGAAACTCTTTGCAGCTGTAGCAATTTTTTTCCAGAGAATCTATTTGTGAAGCTACAGTAAACATTTCAATCCAATCCATGCAATAGTTTACGAGTAATCTGTTCTCCCAGTTTGAAAAAGGCTTCTCTATTTAAATGTATAAAAAAAATATATTTTTGTACCTCAATATATGTACAGTAAACCCTCAAAAAAGAAATTTGATCCCTTCTTTCCTACTCTTGTAAAAAATCGTACAAATTAGGCATTTTTTCGGGCCGCAAGAGTGGTGTTACCCCTTAAAGTTATTTTCCGATGGTTGAGTACATGCCCAGTATATAAGCTAATTAAATACTAATTAGAGTCGAATCGCGGGGACTGAGAACCCGGGGACTGAAATTATGTGAGAACTGCAATGCTCTTATACACGGGAATGTCTCGGGGACTGAAACGCTCCTATACTGAACGCATATTGCAGTCCCCGAAAATTTTGGTCCCGAGCCTTCTCAGTCTCCGCGACTCGACTGTATTTCATATATGATATTGTAGATTGGGGAGCATAAATAAATGAACAAGCAAAGTAGTTAAGAAATTAATATTTATGTAAGAAATATATTTTAAGAGTAACACTGGGTGAGTGGACGGTGGCGGATCACGACGTCATACACTTGACGTCGGAGAGAAGAATCTTCCGGGGCCCGCTCGCCTTTGCCTTTTTATCATTTTATCCACGAGTATTGTCGCCAAAGCACGCACTATACTCCCGGTTGTTCAAGAGGGTATTTTTCGTTAATCCAACGCTTCTATACTGTGAGGTCATTTCGGAGACACTCACAGTACTTCGATACGCGTGTTTCATTTCTCGCAGTTCCTTCGCGCGATCGCTGCTACTCCCTATGTTATCGATACGGTTGGTGAGCTGCCGCAAGCACTCAGCACCGACCGATAACATTTCCTCGTAACAATCGACCGTTACGATTTCGGCTAATACTTCGTATTATATATTTTTACTGATTACAATATGATTTAAATTAATAGTACATTGCGCAACTAGGGGCAAAAATTCCATTCGCCCCTTGTTGTTAACCGTATTTTTTATAAAAAGTGCATAAAGAAGACCATTTTTTATCGTCCACAAAGTTGTTTGAGAATAGTTTTTATAGCACTGTGTGACCTAAACCCGCACTTAGGCCACGCTTATCCGTGACCTAAGTGGCGCTTTATTACACAGTGTAATAATGAATTCACATAGGCCCTAAATCCGTAATATACTATAATAAAGACTAAAAACACTCAAAATAAACGTTTTCGTTCATAATAATAGAAAGAAGAAGTAGTAAACCTGGTAAATACGCATGCCAAGTATCAGAGAATAATTATAAATCCTTAAAATAATGCTTCAAATTAAGAGGGTTCAACTGATTGTATATGACAATTTGGAGCGTATTTTGAATATTCAATCTGGAATTCAATTTAAAATTCAGAATTAATTGTTTTTTCATAATTAATATTATAAATTTATTAAAATTTAATTTAAACAATTTCAAGATAGGGTAAATAAATATATTCAAATTAACTGTTAATAATAAACATTTATTATTTTTTCAAAAAACAAAATATCTTATTTATATAAGGTTCTATTCAAAGAATGTATAAAGGTTGACATTGATTATTAATTAACTAATGAATTTTGGTTAAATAATAATTTGTTTATATGATTTGTAATTTCCTTAATTTACTTTTTATGTTTTTTTGGATTATATTTTTATTTTTTTTTATGCGGGGGGGCTCCGCCCCCCCCCCGTACCCCCCTCCTCCTCCTGCCACCCGGCCCACCCCCGCACCCTACATCGTCCCCCCATGTCGGTGGCGGGTTTATGTCACTCGTGCTACAATATAGTATACGATACTCGTGCCCTAAGTAGCCATAATTGCACGGGACGACGATATCTTTAAAGCACCATTTTTAAGCATTTTGGTCTATTAATACAACTAAGTCTATTTTGAAATTTTCATTTTCACCTATGGGTGGCCATACTAAATCTCCAAATTTTCAAAATTTTTTATATTGTCAAAATTTTCAAATTTGTCTATATTTTTCAAAGTTTTCCAAAATTTTTCAAATTTTTCAAAATTTTTCAAATTTTTCAAAAATTTTCAAAATTTTCAAATTTTTTCAAATTTTTCAAAATTTTTCAAATTTTTCAAATTTTCCGAAATTTTTCAAATTTTCCGAAATTTTTCAAATTTTCCGAAATTTTTCAAATTTTCCGACATTTTTCAAATTTTCCTAAATTTTAAAATTTTCCGAAATTTTTCATTATTTCCAAAATTTTTCAAATTTTTCAAAATTTTTCAAATTTTTCAAAATTTTTCAAATTTTTCAAAATTTTTCAAATTTTCCAAAATTTTTCAAATTTTCCAAAATTTTTCAAATTTTCCAAAATTTTTCAAATTTTCCAAAATTTTTAAAATTTTCCAAAATTATTCAAATATTGTAGGTATTTTTTATATACGTGTTTTAAAGAATAGATTTTAACAACATTCTATTTAACTTTTACATATCTTTAAAGCAACATTTTTATGCATTTTGGTCTATTAATACAACTAAGTCTATTTTAAAATTTTCATTTTCACCTATCGGTGGTCATACTAGGGTACTCTCCACGAATAATTAGTAAGTATTCTCAGTATTCTCAGGGCTCTTATAGACAATGCTTCCAATTATAAGCAAATTTATAAAAATAAACATCTAAATAAGAAAATAAACAAATTTCAATATTTTATTCTATAAAATTATTGATTTTCAATATTTTATCTTCACTAATTTTTATTTTCCATATTTTCACCCTTGCGTTTTTTTTTATACTTTGGTCTTTCAATATTTCTATATTCAATACTAATATTTTCCAAATTTTTTTTCTTCCAAATTTAACATTTCAGAAATTTCCATTTTCCATAGAATATCTTTCCGAATTTTACTTTTATGCAATTTTATCTTTCCGAATATTTAACTACCCCCAAGCAGGCTAAAAAACCAAAGTTTTAACCATTTCCCTTGAAACTGTCAGGGAATGTGTAAGATATGGGCAATTCTCAATTAGTTCGGAGTTTTGTGTGACGCAATATTTTTTGTGCTAATACAATATTTTTGCTCGTTTATCAGCCAAGAACTAGATTGTATACATTGTTTACAACATGTAAACACAAAAAAAAGTATTAAAGTACACATTTTGAAGAAAAAAATTCATACGATACATAAATAAAATAGGAAAATTTGCAGAAAACAACGCGTGACTTTCTTATTTTTTTTTATTTTTTTTTTCTGTAGAATTTGGTGCGTCTTTTGAAAATGTTTAAATGGATGATGAATTTGAAGCATTTGGTGAGCGCAATCGAATATGACATGTTAGAAATGTGTGCTCTTAATAGGGAAAAAGTTACAAGGCACCAAAGTGGCGTGACTACTTTTTTTCATTTTTAATATTTATTACTATTATGCCGCATCGCTATTGGTGCGTAAACAAAATCATTATAAAACCACATGGATAGTGTTCTATGGCACAAAAGCAACAAATATATTATCCAAATCTGTTGTATATTATCCAAATCGATACATGGCGGAATCATGTGCTCCCATAATAAGGGAGTAAACATGGAATGTATACTTAAGCAGGCAAAACGTGCACGGAAGCAAAAACGCATATTTTTTATTAGCACATCATTTGTCTTTAAAAATTTTGACTAAATACATTTGTACTCCATTATTTACAACACTATTAAACTAAAATTCACTCGCCCCATTTTTTACATCATTATTTAAGAAGTTATAGAGCGAAAAAAAATATGAAAAATTCAAGGAAATATGTTTCTATTTATTACGCGTGCATTTCCTGTTTAAAAACATTGTCAACGAATGTATACATACAAAATGTTTAAAATCTGATGAACACTCAAAGTATATTATTGTAGACACTTGAATTGCCGCGAAATCGTTGGAAAAATCGATACCTTTACACGGTGACTTCTATAATGCTTATAAAGTCACCGATGTAAACACTATAGCTTTCAGTCGTGCCGCGAGTTAGTGGAGTTGTAGGACACAGAGTAGTAGTATGTTTGCACGCCGAATGGTTGTATTGATATGATGAAATCAGTAAGTATTTTATTTAAATATCGGTGTAAAGTTATAGACAAATTTTTTATTTAAAAAATACTTAATTATGTATTTATTTTAAAAATTGATCATTTGCACTCAGTCAATTAGAATTATGGTTTTATTGTTTAATTATTGTTAAATGGAAAATAAAGTCGCAGCTAATTTTTCGAATTTTCCTCGACGTTTTTCATCGTTGTGTAACCTACAGAATAAAAAAAGTTTGTTCGAAAATGCTAGATTAAAAAAAAAATTTTCGATTTTCGGTGTCTACAAAGTGCACATTTTGGCGTATTTCGTCGCATAACATTCTACGTGAAATAAATATTTTTTTGTAATTTGACTTCACTGGTTTTTTTTATTTATTATTACACATGATTTACTAACTTATTCTTCGAAAATAAGTTGAAAATCACGAAAAAATGAAAAAACGTGTTAAAAACGTTAATAACTTTTGGTGCGTTGCTTTAAAACATTGCACCACATTGGATTTTGTATTCTAACAGCTGAGGGAACGTATACTAAAAATTTCAGACATGTGCTTAAAATATAAAAAAAGATTTTTTTTTATAATAAAATCCGAAGTTTTTGAGAATATCCCATATATTTATACCTTCATTAAATGTAACATGTTTTTGAAAAGTTGATAAATTTTAATTTTTGAAGAAAAAAGTCAATGTATTAAAATTTTTTAATTTATATCAAACAAATTGTCTTTTTATCATCTTCAAAAACTCATAAGGTTTTAAAAATGTGTTAGGCTAAATTAAAGTAAAAATATACCTCAATCATTTTGTAAAACTTTAAAGGGAAATGGTTGAAAATTTGATTTTTAAGTCTGCCGTAAGTTAATTTTAGTAAGTTCGATAAGTAGTACGCGCTCTGCAGTCAGTCTTCGAACAGTAACTATTTGTTCACTGGATGAATTTAGCTTTACAACCTCTTAAATGATTGCATTTTTATGAACGTTTAAACAAGTGCAATTTGTTTTTTAGTTTTACAATGCAATATAAAATTTTACAGAATTTATGAATTATTACTATTTAAAATAAAACCCCAGCTTGCGCCCCTTAAATCTACTACGAAATCTATGATTTTAATGATAATTTAGTTTATTAAGGTTGACCTGCACCAGTTTTTAAAAAATATCTCCCATTCGACCAAAAAAATTAAAAGTTTTGTAACATTTTTTATATAATTAGGAAACGTTATATACCAATTTTGAAATTATTTTATCACCGGCAGCCATAGTTATAGAAGAAAATGCATATTTTTAAGATAAAAATTTAAAGAGGACATTCGTAATTTCATCATGTTTATTAGGATTAAATAAAAATTATTTAGAAGATAAATCTTTAAACTCTTTATCACTATTTAAAGAATACTTCTCGGAATTCTTTTTATTAAAATATATAAAGATCCTTCAACACTCGAATGTTACAAAGAATACTTTATTAATACTTTTTGATTACCTCAAGTATTCATATTCGTACATCTGGAAATTCATAAAGAATTCTTTTTTGAAAGTATGCTTATTAGGGTCAACCTTAAGTGTAAATAAAACTGTCTATTTTAACAACTTTTAACTTCTATAATTTATAATAAATAATATCTCTTGACGGCATGGAGGTTAAGAAACTGTCACAAGCAGCTGTTTGGTTATAGTTCGTACAGTAATTCGGTTATAATATATATAGTCCCAAGTTGACCGCGAGAAAAAAGCGATTGTATCTACTTTCGATAAATTATATTTTGTGTGTATATATATGGGTGGTTCTCTGACAAATCGTGCGCGAAAAAAAATGGATTTTCCAAAAATATTTTTTTTATGTTCCTATAGTATGTATGAGTATCCCTGAATTTTTTCAGATTTTTTCCATCATTATTTTCCGAGTTACAGAGGGTCAAACTTGGCCATCTAAGCATTTTTTGCATTTTTTGGCCATACCAGTTAAAACTATGATTTTAATCATTTTTAGCATGAATTGATGATTATCTTAATTTTTAGACTAAGATACAGGCTCCCCTCCATTCTGGGACCTATACTGGGACTTTTGCACTATAAAAAAATCATAGTTTTAACTATGATTTTAATCATTTTTAGCATGAATTGATGATTATCTTCATTTTTAGACTAAGATACAGGCTCCCCTCCATTCTGGGACCTATAGTGGGACTTTTGCACTATAAAAAGGTATCTCCATGAATTTTTTGGTGGTCGAGGCTTTGATAGAACTCTCAGAATCAGCATTTTAAGGTTTAATTGGCATATAAGATAGTTATAACATATATATATATATATATGACTTTGCAAGTATTTTTAATGCAAACTACAGAAAATTTTACAAAAAAAAGTATGCATACGTTTTTTGTGAAAAATGCTACCCTGAGGAGTTATAAATTAATTTGTATGGCCAAAAAATGCAAAAAATGCTTAGATGGCCAAGTTTGACCCTCTGTAACTCGGAAAATAATGATGGAAAAAATCTAAAAAAATTCAGGGATACTCATACATACTATAGGAACATAAAAAAAATATTTTTGGAAAATCCATTTTTTTTCGCGCTCGATTTGTCAGAGAACCACCCATATATATATATATCAAATTGTGTGTGTGTCTGTATGTGTGTGTGTGTGTGTGCATGCGTGCGTGCGTGCGTGTGTGTGTGAATGTGTGTGAATGTGTGTGTATGTGTCTGTGTATATGTGTGTGTTAGTGTGTGTGTGTGTGTGTGTGCGCGTGCGTGCATGCATGCGTGCGCGCGCGCGTATGTGTGCATGCGTGTGTGTATGTGTATCTGACGAAAAATTGTATCCACGAAAACTCTTCAATGTAAGTATATTACGAGCTGAAATTTTGCAGACATATGAGGTATGTCTGAACTTAGAACTGATTAGATAATAAAAGGTGCTTTTTTTATTAAAAATATTAATATTAGATAATTCATAAAAATAGAGAAACTTCTTTTTTCATTTTATACGTTATAGTACATTCTGTACCATGGGGAAGAAGTAGGCTTTTTTCGCCCGCGTGTGAGGTTAGCAATACTAGTCGAAGGCGAGCAAGCACGTTCCGAAGGTGAGTGCGTATTGCGAACTGAAGACGAGTATTGTAAACGCACGAGGACGAGAAAGGGATTTCCCCCAGGGTGTACATCGTAATATGCATCAAATATGTCTGGATAACGTGTTTTCTTGATGCCTACCTATAAAACGGAACTAAATTTGTCCGCTCGTCGACGCGGTACAAAATCACGCTTGTTAGACTGTAAAATCAAACTATAATAACGTATAGGCCCATAAACCTGTGGTATCATCCGGATGGCACTGTATGTTCAACCGGGTGCTTCAACAAAATCATCTTAGAGCTTATTTTCGTTATTATACGTTAGTTTTGTCCAAATTATGTACATTTTCAAAAAGATGAAAATTCTTTCCAACGCGTATCTCTTAAAGCTATTTTAATGGAAATAAAAAAAAATAATTTTATAAAATTTGTAAAAATAGCCATTATTATTCGATCTATAGGGAATGTCAGTGCCAGTATGCTGTTGTATATTATCCAACATTTTCTTATTTTCCATTATTTTTGTTCAATTTTTAATTTTTATTGATTATCTCAGTCATAAGGTATTCGTTAAGGTATAAAAACACAGGATGAACGAGATCAGTAATGAAAATAAAAAGTTGAGTTGAAATAATGAAAAATACGATGTAGGAATCTACATTTGGCTCCGACAGCGCGTAAGACTTAATGAATTTTTCGCGTACAGACTAATGAGTTAATTTTAACATTAATTTATTTAAAGTGTATACGTTATCAAAATTGTCTACGTAGGTATGCACGCGCACGCAAGCGCACGCAGATTAAAAGCCCGCTGTAAGTTTATAACTCTCTAACGCATTAAAAGCTTCCATATCTCGCTCAAAAATTAGATTCCGATCGAGTACCAAGATCGAGTAGGAAGTTTTTTTACCTATGCGTAAGATTTGCAGTAGTAACCAGAGACAGGCACGCAGACACACGAGGAGCTTAAAAGGCCTTTCACCTACTAGTACACATTTTCTTATGTCTTCGATGCAGAACTAACTATTAATATAAAATGGGTTCAATTTGTCTAGGCCCCCTTAAATTTGTGGTATCATCAGGATAGAACCCCATATTTAGGGACAGGTAGACAAATATTTGCAATTTTTCATTTTGGACACAGCTTGAAAAAATTTGTTTACTCACTGATAGCAAATATCGAGTAAAAAATTGTGGCTGCCGTTAACCACTTTATCGCTGGCTGGTCGGAAAATAGTTACTTTAGACCTGGTTTATAGGCATATGAACGCATATTTCGCGCATGAGTTTCAAATAAATAGTACATACAGTACTTTATGCCAATCTCAACTGTGGCCAATTTTTTACTTGGAAAGCGGGACTAATGGACTGTTTAAAGACAATCAAAAATCAGAGTTATTGATAGAACTTGATGAAGTAAAGGAATTTTGACTATTTTCTAGTGAAGTCACTTTTTCCCGCAACTGTGGGAAAAAAGTGATTTGTGCGAAAAAAAGTTACTTTTTTTCCGCTAATCATTTTTGCGGACAAAAAGTGTAATTTTAGTCTCGCTTTTCAGGGCATGGGCATAAACTTATGGGCATAAACTTTGTTTGGCACTGTTTTGTAAAAGATGGATTTGTTTAAAATTTATTTGGGCCACACTGTGTTGTCATCTAGATAGCACCCACAAGTATAGGAAGGCAAGTAAATTTTCAGTTTGCGGTACCCGAAATAATCGAAAGTATGGAAAAAATATTTATTAAAAAAAAAGAAGCTAAATGAATCACCGATTCATTTCTTTCGATTCATCAATCAAGCGAAATGACTTAAACTCAATTTGTGACCGAATTATGAACAGCTCTGTGCTCATGTTACATGTATAATATTCACAAACACTGGGAATCCTTAAAATCAATCTTGGGGAAATATTGCTGAAAGATTGGGTGCTATATGGGTTATATGACAATCAACTACATAGCAGTCAAAATAATAAAATATTTTTTAACATAATTTACCTTTTCTGGTGGTAGATTTGTCCTACCCATTGCGGTAGATTCAATCCATGTGTCAAGTGTATCACAAGCAACTCGCAAGTCACTTTCATTGAATTCATAGTGCTTGGCCCATCCTAGTGGTACATATCGTAGCCGTTCTTGAACAATAGCATGAAACCACGCTAAAAGAAAGTACAATCTTGCTCGTTCATTGGGTGGTTTCATCATTCGAGAAGCTGGTACTGTGCTAAATGTTCTTAATAAATTCGCTCGAATTCCAGGTGGCGGCTCAAAAACAAAAATTCGGCCTGCCCTAAGTAAATTTACTGGTACTTTTGAATTAATTTCCATCGTTAAAAATAATCGGAAATTATGATGAGGTTGTAAACTGTGGAGTTTTTTCTCTAACTGTACGAGCCATTGCGGCGCTAAATGTACATTTTTTAGAAGAACCCATCTGCCAGCTTTAACAGCTGTATTAATGGCTCTGTCGGCTTGGCTAAATCCTTCCGTTGAGCCAATAGCTATACTAACAATTGGTTTTCCTAATTCTGCTGCTAAATCATCTACCCTACTGGATGCGTCAAAACCAGGAACAGAGCATAATAAAGCAGGAATAGACGACTGTAATTCATTCTCAACTACGCATGAAAATTCTAATTCAGTTTCTGCAGAACTCATAAATGAATCTCCTAAGACGGCAATTACTACTAATGAAGCTGCTGCTATTACTCGATCAGGCCTATAAAATATACAGAATAAAAAAATAGTTACAATTTGCGTAATAAATATGATTATATTAGTCTATTATTAGTATATATTTTTATCAAAAATTTTTTTATCAGTAGGCAGTATGTAACTATGACTGTTTATAAAACATTTTTAACTATTTCCAAATTTGATATATTTACATTATAAATATGTAAAGTATATGTTTTTCTTCTACTATAACTCAAAATAACATAAAATGATATAAATATTATTATTACCACCTTGTCTCTCGCATTTTAATGATTACAAAAGATTTTTTACCAGTTCCCCGGAAGAACTACCTAAGTCATTCGATATAAATAATATATTTACAAACTGTTTAAACATTGAAAATAAAGATTTTGTGGTTTTAAACAATTACTGAATAGTATATATCCTTAAAATGAATACAAAAAATTTCTAACAGTTACATTTTACAATTTACAATAGCACGGCCAATCTTTAAATCACGTTATCTCAAAACAGACAAATCCGACTTAGGTTGTTCTTTGAGCGATCGGCTCATTTATATAACGTCAGGAAGAAATCAGATAAATAAAACTAAAACCAATTCACTGGCACTTAGCTTTCTCAAACCCAGTAAACCATTCCCATATCCGATTAAATCATCCATACATATCCACAGTCGCTGAATCACATTAACTATGAAATGCAATAAAAGAAAAATGACCACGACATTCTTGAGATATAAGCAATCAAAATTAAAAAAATAATATAACCCCAAACATCTTGAAAGATAAAAGACCTTATAGTCCGGGCAAAGAGCTCAGAGAAGAGATAGCGGAAAACTACCTTTTTTAGCTCAATTTATTTTAAACATTTTCCATTATATGTTTCCGAGATATCGCCGTTTAAACAAAAAATCACGTTTTGATGTATAAATCACATTAATTGTGACAAATAAACATTTAACAATATAACAAAAAAAGGGAAGCTTATAAAAAATTTTCACGTCGGAGAAGATAGGTAATTTATAACATAACAACATAATTTACCTCATCGATTTCAGAATATCGTAAAATAGAAAAATCGTTATAAAACAAAAATGTATCGATGAATCTTAAAGTTTATTTTCAGTTACAAATCTTCATTAAAAAACGAAAAAAATAAGCACCAGTTGACAAAAAATAACCGTGCCATTCTCGAGCTATAAGCATTCAAAAGAAAAATTTGGAAGAATAATATAAAAAATAATAAAAACCCCAAGTAACTCAGAATATAAAGGTAGTTATAATCTATGCCAATAATAGACCCAAGAAGAAGTAAAAAGCTATGGTTATGAAAATTTTTAAAAGGAACAGTGCCGTTTTACTCAAGTTATCAATTCATGGTGTTGTATTCGTTGTTGTTGTTATCGTTGTTGTTGTTCTGTACTCTGCCGAGGCGGTTAGTTTCAGCGCGAGATCAGAAGCCCGCTGCTTCAAACCCTGATCTGGAAATACGTATTGAGCAAGGGAATCGGAACCCCTGTTACTGGTCCTTCCGAAGGGCAGCAGAGATCTGGGATACGATCAAAGTATCCGAGGGTGCACCCGATCCTAACTATTTCAGTCCGCCCCCTACGCACGATGCGTCGATAAACAATCAAGAAAGAAAATGTCCCAACAAAACATTGATATGAACCAGGAGGCAGGTAGACCCCAAACCTACGATTAAGCAATGGTGGTACTGGAGCAGCTTGCTGCTCTCCACAATCGCTGCCGGGTGGCACACAACAGCTGATCCGCCCGCTGCTGAGGATTACCGAGAAGATTCACATTGAAGATAGACGAACTCCTCAACAGAATGGAAGAAAGGCTAGGGAGGCAGCCTGGTGTCAATAAAGACATCAATCAAAGCAGTCCCGTCCTCGTCGAAGTTTTCGACGAAGTTTCGACGAGGAGGGAGGCTATGTATCTGGGACTCAAACTAGACACGAAGCTTACTTTCTGTCGTCACCTAGCATATGCAGTGGATTAAGCGGCGAGAAGGACAGCACAGTTGAGCCGTCTCATGGCGAACACGAGTGGACCGAAAACGAGCAAGCGTAGAGGATAGAACAACAGTCCATAGAGACGAACGGGAACACACTATGGAAACGTGACAATGATCCTGGATAACCACAACCAAGGGTAACCAATTCCTGAGTGACCATGGGTACTTCTGCTCCTATCTCAATCGTATGGAGAAGGTTCAGAGTCGGAGTTGCATCTTCTGTTCCGCTGATTGCGACGATGCGTTTCACACGTTTTTTGTCTGCGAAAAGTGGAACGAAGAAAGAACAGATCTTCTCGACTCGGTCGAACAATTCACGCCTCAGACCATCGTCAGCGAAATGTTGTCCACCGTGAATAAGTGGGCTGCCACGGCAAAATTCGCCGAGACGGTCCTACGATAAAAGAAACGGTACCTAGACAGGGCAACCGACGAAGGTATGAATGAAGTGCTGGGAGACGCTTCGATACCCCAACATAACCCAGGGACGTCGGACGAATCCATGGAAATGGACGTTGGGGGAGAAGCTGGGACGGTTTCTTAACCGGGAGATGCACATTTTCTCTCATTTTATGAATGTCGCAGGAAGGGACAGGGAAACTTCACCTTTCCGCACGGAGATGAAATGCGCTGGATCGAATACGCGTATAAATGAGACGGGTTAGATCTGATGGCCCCTCGGGGGATTTAAAATTATAAATAGTAAATTTGTTTCAGGTCAAGGCAGTAGCGGCTGTCGAGATGATACTAGAATGGCACCCTGAGATAATATGATAAACGATACCAGGGTGGGTTTCGCGAGAAGAGGAACGGGAGGTAGGTTTTAGTGGGTCGGTTTGCGATGCAACGGCTGTGTAGTTTTTACGCATTTTTGTTTATTTTATTTTTGTCCTATTTTATACACACGGCGGATGTATTCCCAACCAGCCCCACACTATCCGGCTGTGTGGACTCAGTCGGGTGTGCCTTAGATGGGCATTTCCTACCCCCTCAAGAAAAAATTATTATTACTATTATTGTCATTATTATTGGTTTTAAGTTTAATTAAATGATATTATTTATTTTTTAGATATAGATATTTAAGAATTTAGTAAAGAATTAATTGAAGATTCTTTTTTTTTACTTTCAACGTCGTCATATTTATGATCCCATATGGTGCTAATCATCGACGGAGGTCTACGGGGTGTTTGTAAACAAAGCTCATGAAAATTTTAGAATTAAACCCGGGTCACCGGCATGGGAATCCGACACTTAACCTACTGAGCCACCGTAGGCCTCAAAATTGAAGAATTTAATTGAAAATGGAAATGACGAGGAAAGTAGTATAGGTCTTCTAAAAAGTACTTAAGTTGATTTTGCATTTTTCAATGGCCTTTTTAAGTGAATCTATCTAGCGCAAAATTGTTTATTATAAAATTACATATGCAGTTAATATTATGTTTCAAAAATCGTTCTTAATGGCAACTAAGTCTTATTTTGCATTACGCATAATTCGTGAAAAATGTACTATTCAATATCTGTATCTTTTTTCTCTGAAATTTTTTCATATATTCAAAGGTATTTAAATTACGACATAAGCATTGCTTTTTTAAACCTTTTTTAAGACAAAAGAGTTGTATTAATTCGAAAACTACAACTTTTGTGCGCGGAAATTTGTGCATATGAACTTCTATACATTAGCTATTGCCTAAAAATCGATTTTTTATGTTTTTATTGTGCATTATTTTTGGTTACTCTAAGTAGACTCGGATTCAATTACGTTTTTGTAAAGAGTGTTAAATACAAAATCGTTGTGTTTGTTAAAAATCTACTACTTCAACCTGGAAATTTATGCGTAAAATCTATGATAATCCAATTATGGCCTAAAAATCGATTTTTTATACCTTTTTGTGCTTTATTTCTTGTTTTTCTCGACAAACTTTGTTTAAATAACGTTTTTGTAATAAATCTAGAATACACATAATTGTATTTTTTCAAGATCTACAACTTTACTCTACATTTTTTTTGCGCATTATGTGTCAAAATTTAATTATGGCCTAAAAATAGATTTTTTATGTCATTTTTGCGCTTCGTTTTTCGTTTTTGTTGACAAACTTTATTGAAATGACGTTTTCATAAAAAATGTAGAATACAGAAAAGATGTATTTTTTCGAGATCTACAACTTTACCGTGGAAAATTTTATGAAAACATGAAATTTATCAGCTAAACTTCAAATTTTCAATATATTTAAGGGGTCATATCGCCCAAATTTTTTTTTCCATTTTTTTATTGGCTTAAATCTTGCCAAATCAATCCTAGAATCAAAATCTACAACGCCCAAGTACCGATTTAAACTCAAAATTTTTTTAAATCAATTTTTTCCAAACAGCTTTGATGCTCCAACATCACAATTTTTGCTTATTTTAGCGATGCTCGCTTTTTTGAATTTCGCGGCTTTGGAAATTAGTAAAAGTTACCTACGATCGATATCGTGTTTTAAATTTGAATTATAGAGGTCGCTACATGACATTACGACGGTTACAGCGTCTTTACAGCACGTGTTTATTCACACTTGCCCTGTGTTTAGTCGATCAGCCGTTCTCGTTGTTTACGTTGTTATTTTGAGAAACGGAGTAAAATTAGTAATCGACGCCCGCCTAACCGCCATTTGTTCGAAGGCGATTTGGAGCACGTTAGTACCTCGGCTAAGAAATTGAAAACTACTGATTTAGACCGTGATCGCGATGTTGATAATAATTTCGGCTACTGTTTCATCAATTTTTTCGATGTATTTACTGCTCTTTCTGAATTAGTAGTATGCAAAAAATGTAATGGTGACGTGCGGTTTTTAGAGTCGAACAAGCGTGGACTAGGCTTTAAAATTATTGTGTCTGTTTGCCGTTTACGATGCTCTTGGGTTGACTGTTGGACCAAACATGTTCGAGTTTTGCGTGGAAACGGACGCCAATCGCGTCAAAACCGCTGAGCATCGTATGTCCGATATCGCGAAAGAGGCCAGGCGCAGCATTACATCAGGCAAAAAAAAAGAATAAGAGGAAATGAAGGCCCTGGAAGGATAATTATATGGTGCAGGGGTAGCAGACTGAAGGTAAAAAAATTATTATGGACTATATTTTTGCGATTCTTAAGATTTATAGCATTTTGAAACTTCAAACGCGTTTTTCTCGAAACCATGTTTTCAAAATCGGCAAGCAGTAGAACTCAAAAAGTTTACATCCGATTGACTTAAAATTTTAACAGTAGCTTCATTGTTTGATTATCTAGTGAAGTTCACACGATTTTAGCGATTAATTAACAAGAAAAAAAGTTATAAACAATTTAAGTCGATTTTTTTCGTCGAAAACACGATTTTTTGTTAAAACAATCGTCATTTTGCGAAAAAAATTTTTAAAAAAATATTCATGTGTACTTCACTAGCAAAACTCATGTAGATAATAAAAAAAAATTTTTTTGTTATAGGTGGAGTTGGACGAGACTTGTACTGCTCGCCGCGGAAGACCTTTTTGAAAAAGCGGTTCACGGTAATCACTGCACAGCCGCCATTTTGTAAAAAAAATATCAATAAAATTTTTTTTTCTCTTTTTCAAGAGTTGCTTAATCCAATGTTATATTATTTGTATACCTTTAATCTCAAATGTCCTTTAAAAAAAATAATTAACAAAGCCTTGTTTTTTAGAGCATAAGAGGGATATAACTCCTTAATACTTCTACTATATGAACATAAACTCATCGGTTATAGCTGAAAATAGATACGTCACCTTACTATAATGGGATAAGTAACCGCTATAAACTTCAGCCACTTTCACCGCAGCCTGGTTCAGTTAATCGATATACTTGATTCCATACACACATACACCCATACATACATCTACGATGACGCTTGAAATGTGTTCTTACAGCGTTAAAACGTATTTTAACGCAAATAAATCCATACATTCATCTACGAGGGTACTTGAAATGGGTTCCTATCTGATTCAAACATGTTTTTAGGTTAATGATTTTTAAAATATTGCACTTTTTGACATGACGAAAATATAAGGCTCTCCCTTGGAGCGGTCGTGCCGAAAAACAACATTTCCGTGTATAACAGAAAAAGGGAAATAGCTTATTTAAAATTCCAGGTCGGAAAAAATAAGTTATTTTCTACTCTTTCAAATGCATTGGAACTGAATCGATAATATTATTTCAATCACACAAAAAAACAAAAAACCGCTAAAAGACAAAAACAGATCGAAAAACAAAACGCGTGTGTGTGTATGTGTATGTGCGTGTGTTCGTGTGCGTGTATTTGTGCGTGGCCTTTGTGTTTTGAGCTGAAACTTTGTAGGTATATTAGATAAGACCCAACGTATAACTGATTAGATTTTAAAGCCGAATTGTCAAAACATACTTATTATTGTAAAAATTAACAATGAAAAGAATGTTTAATATATTATGCGCTTGATATGTCAAAAATATTGATATATTCGTTAAATAGGCTTAATTTTCTTTCGATTAGTGTATCCTAGAATTATTTTAAATTTGTTTTTGTTAAGAAAATGCGATTTTGAATAAATTTCCACAAAAATGCCTGAAAATCGATTTTTCTTTAATTCAGCAATACCAATCAAAACTACTCATTTTAAGCTTTGAGTGGAGGCCGTAAACGTGTAATAAACGACATTCGCAGTGACAAACTCTATTCATTGAATTTTTAATTTTGCAAATTTATAAAAGTGTTTGCCAATTCTTTGTTCTATATAAAATTAAAAACAACTATTTTAATGAAATTTTAGAATTAAAAATTCAACGGATAAAGTTGGGAACCGTAAATGTTGCTTCGTATCCCAGTATAGCTTCGTCTTGAATCGCACTTACAAAATGTCAATAACTTACTTTCTCATTAAGGAGACAGATACATCTTTAAATTTTAAATTAATTGATAATTCATTTTAAGATAAAAATAAGTCACTCATGATATATTACCTGATTTTTTCGGTAAATTAGAACATTTTATCAAAATATAACTAAAAAAATATTTTTAATTATTTTGAATGTTGTTAGATCCCTTTGATTGGCTATAATGAAAACCTCTATATTTATTCGGCTACCACAACGTTTAGAGAGCCATTGTGATAGAATTGACGCTTTCAAGGTTTTATTATGCTCAAAATACATGTATTTATGATATGAGTGTGGGAATTCGTATATAAAAATTATTGACCAAAGTTATAATTTATTAAAGCAAAAATTGTTTAATTTTTAAACATTTTATTATGACATATGGCTTAAATAGACTATAACTTTGTTCAATAATTTTTATATACAAATTTCCACACTTATATTATAAGTACATGTATTTTGAACATAATAAGACCTTGAAAGCGTCGATTCGATCCCATTGGCTCTCTGAACCTTGTGGTAGCGGAAGAAATATAGAGGTTTTCATTATAGCAAATTAAATAGTCCTAAGGACCGTAAAAAAAATTTAAAAAAAGTTATTTTAGTTATATTTTGATAAAATGTTCAAATTTACCGAAAGAAATCAGGTAATATATGATGAGTGACTTATTTTTACCTTAAAAAGTATTATCAATTAATTTAAAATTTAAAGGTGTATTTGTCCTCTTAAGTTATGAAGGATTGAAATTATATATCTAAATAAAAAAAAAATAAGTTTAATAATTCTCCAGATTGTAAGGCATGTATTTAAGATGACAATTTTTATACTTTTATACATACTATACCTTTTAGGTTATTATTGTAATGAGGTAATTAGCCCGTTACAGAAATGCTCCCTTTGCCAGCAAATAGCTCAGCAACAAGAAGACATCGCGCACATACAAACGTGCGAATGTCACACACATATGGAGATACAGCACACACACGCACACAAACACTCGCGCCGCGCCGAGAGAAAGCAGGAAGAACGCACAGCGACATGCCGCATGCGAGAGCAAAGCGCGAAGGATACGGAGAGAGAGAGGGATAGATTAAGATTTAGATTTATTTATTTATTTCAGTCCTGGGAATAATTAGTCCCACGGGGCATAAAGACCAGAAGTACGTAGTTTTACAAAGATGAAAAAACATATCTATATATATAGGGGCCTGCGGCGGCTCAGTCGGTAGAGTGTCGGATTCCCACGCCGGTGACCGGGTTCGAATCCTCGTCTCCGCCGATTGATACAAGCACCTCTGTAAAAATTACATGTGCTTTGTTTACAAACACACCGCAGACCCCTGTCGTCGATTAGCACCACATGGGAGCACAAACATGGCGACGTTAATTAAAAAAAAAAAAAAAAATTAAAAATTAAATAAAATCATAATGAAGATGAAAAAACACACACACACACACATATATATATATATATATATATATATATATATATATATATATATATATATATATGTGTGTGTGTGTGTGTGTTTTTTCATCTTTGTAAAACTACGTACTTCTGGTCTTTATGCCCCGTGGGACTAATTATTCCCAGGACTGAAATAAATAAATAAAACTTTAATGGTTAATTGTGACTTATTATCAATTTGCGAACGTTTTGTCATTAAAATTTTCTATTCGTCTTTGCTCCGTCTATAACGTAGTATGTATCAAATGAGTTAGGTCAGATACGCCCTGTATATATATATATATATATATATATATATATATATATATATATATATTTATATATATATATATATATATATATATATATATATATATATATATATATATATATATATATATATTTATATATATATATATATATATATATATATATATATATATATATATATATATATATATATATATATATATATATATATATGGGTCAATCCATGCCAAAACGCACACGGCTCTGCCCAAAAATGGTAAAGACTTAGAAAAACTTGTATAGGGTCAAAATTTAGGGTTTTTTTATGTAGAATCAATAGCTATGTGGCGCTTTTCAAAATTTTCAAAATGGCGGTCCCAAAAACCCGATTTTCTGACCAGTTTTCCGAAAATTTTCCGATTAATCGTTCATAAAAATATAGATAAAAGACAAAAATTGTGAGTAAAGGTCATTTTATATGTTTTCGGGTACGCTGAATCCGAATCCGCTGACCGTTTAACCTTATCACTCCAGGATTTGCTCTAACCTCAAAAAATACCTCAAAAACGCTCAAACAGGCATGATTATGGCTAGATAAAGGTTCGTGACGATGCATTTGTTCGTTTCAAGAGTCGCGTATTTCAAATCCAAGGTCCGTTCAGATCGTTCAGTCCAAAATTTGCCCCTAGCCTCAAAATATTTTTCAAAAACGCTCAAATAGGCATGATTACGGCCAGATTAAGGATCGTGACCATAAATTTATACGTTTTCGAGATCGCTGTTGCAATCCGTTCAAATTGGTAGCTCACATAGGCAAATCATTACGACCACTACTAGCTAGGCTTTGCAGACATTTCGGGCTTGCTTCTGCAGAGAATATGATTTGCAGTGGATGTAGGAAAATATCATATACTAGTAATGATACTCATAATGAAGACGTGAACCACAATTCCAACAATGATGTTACTCATGATGAAAACGTGAATGACAATTTGAACAATACTTCTGTATCTAACAGTGCAAATGAAGATAGCCTAGAGAAGAATGGCAATTAGATCTTGCCAGTTCGACTTCTTCAAATGCTGAGGAAAACCTCCATGAAATCATCGAAGGTTTAAGAGAAAAATTTTCATCGTTGTCAGAGCACGATCCCGACAGGATAGCTATTCTAACCATACTGCCATCAAAATGCTTTACAAATTACTTACTCCATTAGAAAAGCTAAAGAATTAAAAGCCACGAATGGCTCTTTTTCTAGACCACCCCCAAAAATAGGTAAATCGCTGTCACAAACTACGGTTCATAGAGTGAAACAATTCTATGAATGTGATTCTAACAGCAGAATTCTCCCAGGATATAGAAATAAAAAATCTGTTGAGATTATATATATATATATATATATATATATATATATATATATATATTGTGACGGACTTAGCCGTTTTGGTTATGACAAAAGTATTTTTTATGTATACGCGGTTCGTTTGGACCCGAGAAAGTCCTCCAAAGCAAATTATGTTTCGCTCTCGTCTAACCGTTTCCTATATCCCGAGACTTTCTCCCTTCTGCGTTCACGGAGCCGCCTAGTTAGGAGCTCCGTCAATGCAGTTTTCCTATGTTTTGATTTATCTCGGTACGGCAAGAACGCGCGCTGGCGCTCTAGCGAGTTGACAGGGAAAAGCCTTGAAAGAGCGTCTCTACTTCTTTCGAGGAAAAACCCTGAAGAGCCGACATTCGAGTGACACGCTGACCGCACAAGAGTGCGCTCTCTTTACTGGACCTTAGGTAGTGCGTTGGCCTCCTCGATAGGTACCAAGGAGGGTTCGGCGCTTCCAAGAGGGTATAGGGTTTTTTAGGAAATAAAATGATTTCGAGGTTTAATGTTAATTTATTTCACCTGTGATAATATTACAATGTGTTAATTGGAGAGGGAGAGAGTCGTTATGGGGGACTAGTGATCGTGAGCCTGAGCGCGTTAGCTCCAGCCTCGAGCACCGTGTCCACTTTTCCCGTTTATCAAGGGAGCGTTAGTCTGGCTAGATATGCGTCCCCGGAGTTTCCAAGAAAAGTGCTCTCGAGCCCCCTGCTCGCGGGTCCGTATATACGCGCACGGCGCCGCGCGCCGCGAACGCTGCTCTTCGTTCCCACTACTCTCTTCTAAATCTCTCCCCTCTTTTACGCTCATGATTCGCACATTTCGGCTATTACAGCTATCCTTGTCGCGTATTCGCATGCTCCGCTCGATTATAATGTGCGACAATCCATACGTTGTTAACCTTATACCCATAATTAAATTATAAAATTCCCGGCCGTCACAATATATACAGGGTGCATCGGACTTAACTCATTTGGTAGATACTACGTTATAGACGGAGCAAAGACGAATAGAAAATCTTAATGACAAAACGTTCGCAAATTGATAATAAAGTCTCAATTAACCATTAAAGATGTACCAATGACATGTCTAGAAATCAATAGTTCGGCCCTTCAAGGCGGAGTGCCAGCAGTGGGAGTAAGAAGATATGAAATTCTATGAGTGCAAGAGAGAGGTTTGCTTTTTGGAAAATGCATAAGAGTGTCTCTCCTCCTCTTTTTCGGTCCCTTTTTTTGCATAGTAAAAGCCTTCAAATGGGTTCTGCTGTATACGCGTCCCCGTCTCCGTGCGCCGGACTGTGTCATAAATCTCGACAGCAGGTCAGTGGTTTCCTCCAAGAGTACCATGTTTTTATGAATATAATATTCTTCATATAAATTTTTTGATAATGAATATAGTATTCCGATCTGGATAATCTCCATTTTGATATTCTTCCTCGTACGCTCTAGCTGCATCGGCGACATTTTCTCCATGCTGATAGTACAATCGCACCGTATTGCAGTAATCACTAGTATCGTACACCATTATAGCACTAACACTTTTTTAATTGTATAAATTTATAAATTTAACATATTTTATAAGTTTATAAATTAAACAAATTTGATAAATTCGTAAATTTAACACATTTTATACATTTTTATACTTGACAATTTTTTTTTAATTTGTTAGTCTAACAAAAATTTTAATTTAGTATGCATTATTATGCTAACGTGCACAAAAAAAACGAAATGAGCAATTTAATATAAATTTCTTGTTTTGAAATATGTAATGTATAAATATGAGCTAGACAACTTTACAGTGTGAAAGATCGAATGCGACTGACGCGGAAAACCATGTCCGAAGAAGAGAATAGCATTTCTTTTATTGTTTTTGAAAATTGGTAACATAAGGGGTAAAAGGTATAAAAGACTAAGAACCAACGGATCCAGACATAAAGATGTTGAACATAAGTTGCAAAAATATTTAACCGCAGTCGGCGGGTGTATTTTCCCTAAACGTGCCACCTCAGAGGAAAACACGCTATACCTACATTTCGACTGCCACATGATTGAGGTAATTATAAGAAATGCCGCTCACAAAATAATAAAATCAGTTTCAAAAAAAGATTACGAGTTATAAATCTCGATAATAGGCCAGTGCTTGACCGTAGGTACATAAGCAAAAGATTCCGTTACTTATCCATACTCTGAGTTTTTTCTTGTGCGCCTCGAGAATTTTTAACACAGGGGATTTAATTGTTGCTAGAAATAACAATTATACATTAATAATATTTTGAAATCCGGCATTAAGAATCAATTAACATAAATTTTGAGTAAAAAAATCCGATAATTATTCAAGATTTTTAATTTAAATTTTGCTTCATGTAACATTTATTATTATTTGTAAATTATTTAAGCTATTTAAACGTTTAAATATCTAAGAATATAGCACGTATATTTCAATTTTATGTTCCTAAATAGCTTGGTATTTAATTAAAATTTTTACACTTTTTAAATTTAAAACGAATGAAAATAGTGCATTATAACATAAGTAGGTAAAGCTTACATACGCTTTGTAGCAAAATTATTAGAGTAAAAATTGGAATGTTGCTTTTAAATTCCTTTTAATAGCCAACGAATTTAATCTTATTTTTTATTAATAAATTTAGAATCTGAAAATCGTCTGATTTTTCCCGTTCAAAATTAATTTCCGTCCATTCTAAATACTGAATCTTAATCTATTATTTAAAAGTAATATTTATGTATTTTATAAACAACAACAGATTTCTATATTAAGAAAAGTGATAAAAGGGATAAGCGGGGTCCGACTCAGGAGGTACGCAGGTAGGGGAGAACGGGGTAATGCCGGTCACTGACTAATTCTGGTCACCCTTATATTCAATTATCTAAACATTTATAGATACGCGTATAAATGAAACGGGTTAAACTGAAATTTTAGATTTATTCCAGGTCTAGGTAGAAGCGGTTTTGTCAAGATAACACAAGAATGGCACCACCCTGAAGTAATGTGAGCAACAGTTTTAAGGTGGGTTCCGCCAGAAGAGGAAAGGGAGGTAGGTTTGCGATGCAATGGCCGTGTAGTTTTCTCACGTTTTTGTTTATGTTATTTTTCATCCTATATTATACACGCGGTGGATGCATCACCAACCAGCCCCACACTATCGGGTTGTGCGGACCCAGTCGGGTGTGCCTTAGGTGGCATTTCCTACATTCCCACAAAAATAAAAAAACTAGGATTTTGCTAACTTCTTTTACTTAGAAATATTACCTTCTATTCTACGAACACCGTAAACTTCGAGACGACGGGTCCGTCAAGTATGCAGGTATAGCGTGTTTTTCCTCTGAGGTGGCACGTTTCGGGAAAATACACCCGCCGACTGCGGTTGAATGTTTTTGCAACTTATGTTCAACGTCTTTATGTCTTGATCCGTTGGTTCTTAGTCTTTCATACCTTTTACCCCATCTGTTACCAATTTTCAAAAACAATAAAAGAAATGCTATTCTCTTCTTCGGACATGGCTTTCCGCGTCAGTCGCATTCGATCTTTCACACTGTAAAGTTGTCTAGCTCATATTTATACATTACATATTTCAAAACAAGAAATTTATATTAAATTGCTCATTTCGTTTTTTTTGTGTGCACTTTAGTATAATAATGCATACTAAATTAAAATTTTTGTTAGACTAACAAATTAAAAAAAAAATGTCAAGTATAAAAATGTATAAAATGTGTTAAATTTACGAATTTATCAAATTTGTTTAATTTATAAACGTATAAAATTTGTTAAATTTATAAATTTATACAATTAAAAAAAGTGTTAGTGCTATAATGGTGTACGATACTAGTGATTACTGCAATATGGTGCGATTGTACTATCAGCATGGAGAAAATGTCGCCGATGCAGCTAGAGCGTACGAGGAAAAATATCAAAATGGAGATTATCCAGATCGGAATACTATTTTCATTATCAAAAAATTTGCATGAAAAATATTATATTTATAAAAACATGGTTATTATGTTATTACCAAAATAAGACGTTCAATTATGAATTTCATGAATACGCTACAATTAAAATAGTAAACTTAAACTAATATTCTATTTAAAAAATAATATAGTTTAAAATATTTCCATGTTTTACTAATTCTGATAATCTCAAATGAACGCTAAAGAAGTTAATGAAATCGATTAATAAATTGGCAAGTATTGTATTTTTATTTTTAAATCAATTTCCTTATTTTATTAATTAGTATGAAGTATCTATAAAAATACCTTTCCAAAAAGTAAAATCTTGGCAAGTATAAGATTCATTATTACTCGCAATATAAATTAATAGAAGTATGATATTACCAAAATAAGTCGATAAATTATGAATTTTATTCATAAACTCGAATTAAAATAGTAAAATTAAACTAATATTTTACTTAAAAAATAATATTGTTTAAAATATTTCCATTTTTTACTAATTCTTATAATCTCAAATGAACGCTAAAGAAATTAATGAAATCGATTAATATATTAGCAAGTATTGTATTTTTATTTGTATATCAACTTCCTTCTTTTATTAATTAGTATGAAGTATACAAACTATTTAAAAAATATTATAGTTTAAAATATTTCTATTTTTTACTAATTTAGATAATCTGAAATAAACGCTAAAGAAATTAATTAAATCGATTAATAAATTGGCAAGTATTATACTTTTATTTGTAAATCAAGGTCATTTTTTTATGAATTAGTATGAAGTATACAAATTAATAATACCTTTCAAATTTAATATTGTAAAACATTAAATTTGACATAAGTACATGTTGATAAGAAATAGGTCAAAAAGTCGAACCTCAAACACTGATCTATAATACTCTCGCTACATTACACTCGCGTTACATGTAGTGCGCATATGGCAATTCATTTCTATTATAGGTAAGCTAACTGATACTTTTTGAAATCAAGCCAATATAATATTACGGACAAACAGTTTATACCTTATCTAGGGCTCTAATTTGCTGCCGTCGTTAATTGCTACGAACCTTAGGTAACTCGGGCACTGTTCAAGGTTATTTTTCCCAAACTCGAGCAATGTTCCAGGTTTATCTGTAGTTCAATATAAAATATAGTGTATTGACGGTATCTTTAATTTCGACATATAACTATGAACATACTTGATGGACCCGTCGTCTCGAAGTTTACGGTGTTCATAGAATAGAAGGTAATATTTCTAAGTAAAAGAAGTTAGCAAAATCCTAGATTTTTCTTTTTTTGAGGGAATGTAGGAAATGCCACCTAAGGCACACCCGACTGGGTCCGCACAGCCGCATAGTGTGGAGCTGGTTGGGAATGCATCCACCGCGTGTATAATATAGGACGAAAAATAACATAAACAAAAACGCGAGAAAACTACACGGCCATTGCATCGCAAACCTACCCACTAAAACCTACCTCCCTTTCCTCTTCTGGCGGCACCTACCTTAAAACTGTTACTCACATTACTTCAGGGTGGTGCCATTCCTTGTGTCATCTTGACAAAACCGCTTCTACCTAGACCTGAAATAAATCTAAAATTTCAGTTTAACCCGTTTCATTTATACGCGTATGCGAACCGGCGCTTTAGCATAATCATAGATGCTGGAAGCATATATATATATATTCAATTGTTTTATGTAATATGTGATGTGATATATATTTAATGAATAAGACAATATTAATAATGATGACGAACTCTTGAGATAAAAGCTAAAAGAAAGTATTATATGCAAGAAATAGTAAGTAGTTTATTATGTCACAAAACACAAACAGCGCTGTAATTTTGGATATTATTATAAGTTTCTTAAAGGGTACAAAAATATGTAATATTTTATTATAAAAGAATAAAATAAATGAAATATAAAAATATTGAGTAACCCCATTAGCCAGATCCATTGCAAATTGTTAGCAATTTGACATACACGTTTTGCTATCGATTTCCTTAAATTTGATGTAAAACTGCGTCGGTATATGCTGGAAATTTTGTATCAAGTATTGAAGTAAATTATGAGGGCAAAGTGAAGGCAAAATTACAGCAACTATTGCTCATGATGTGCAGGCGTATCATGGAAATAAATTGCCATCATACTATCATCATATTTCTCGATTTTTATATCACACAAATTTCCATCAATATGCTGTTATTAATTTCCTCCCCATCTGTCTCGCACTGTCGCATATATGAGTATTTTTATTGAATATTATGTAAATAATATTGAAAATAAAATAATATAATATATTAATAATATTGAAAATAAAATAATATAATATATTAATAATATTGAAAATAAAATAATATAATATATTAATAATATAGAAAATAAAATAATATAATATATTAATAATATAGAAAATAAAATAATATAATATATTAATAATATTGAAAATAAAATAATATAATATATTAATAATATTGAAAATAAAATAATATAATATATTAATAATATTGAAAATAAAATACGAGGGTTAATAATAAAAAAAAAAAAAAAAAAAAAAATACGAGGGTAGTTCAATAAGTCTTTAGAATGACCAACAGATGGCGCGCGAATCGCTCCAAATCATCTGTTTTCAGTCAGCACCACTCCCGACTAGATATATGGTGCAGTCACAGTCCACATCTTCTGAGTTTACGTGTTTTTATAACCAATTGAAAAAAAATTGCTTGTTAAGAAAAATGGAAAAAAACGAGTTCAGAGCGGTAATTAAACATTTTCATTTAAAGGGTTTAACTCCATATGAGATAAAAAATGAATTGGACTCAGTTCATGGCACATCTGCCCCTGCCTTAGCAACGGTTTATAACTGGGTAAATGAATTTAAGCGTGGTCGTACATCAATAAGTGACGAACCACGTTCAGGAAGGCCCGTAGAAGCAACTACTCCCGAAATCATCAATAAAATCCACGATATGGTGTTGAAGGATAGAAGATTAAAAGTGCGTGAGTTAGCTGAGGCCACAAGGATATCTATAGGTGCAGTTGTTTCAATTCTACATGAAAAATTAGGCATGAAAAAGCTATCGGCAAGATGGGTGCCGCGTTTGTTCTCAGCTGCGAATAAACGCAATAGAGTGGTCGCCTCTGAGGCTCTTTTGGCGCGCATAAGTCGGAATCCTGAGGAATTTTTTCGTCGATTTGTGACTGTGGATGAAACATGGATACACCACTACACTCCTGAGACAAAGGAACAATCCAAACAGTGGATTTCCACAGGCGAACCAGCTCCAAAGAAGGCAAAGACCGTAAAGTCAGCTGGTAAGGTTATGGCTACAGTTTTTTGGGATGCACGTGGAATTATACTTATTGACTACTTGGAAAAGGGTAAAACAATTACTGGTGAGTATTATGCATCATTATTAGAGCAGCTGAAAGAAGAAATTAAAAAAAAACGACCACATTTGGCGAGAAAAAAAATTCTCTTTCATCACGACAACGCCCGAGTTCACACATGCTTCGTTTCAATGGCTAAAATTGAAGAACTAAAATTCGAATTGGTCGAACACCCACCGTATTCACCAGATTTAGCCCCCAGTGACTTTTTCTTATTTCCAAACTTGAAAAAATGGCTCGTTGGACAGAGATTTACGGACAACGAAGACGTCATTGCCTCTGTAAGTGCTTATTTTGAGGAACTTCCGAAAACGCACTTTTCTGAAGGATTAAAAAAACTTAAAAAGCGATTGACCAAGTGTATAGAGCTCCAAGGAGATTATGTTGAAAAATAAAAAAAAATTTACCCAAAAAAAATTGTTTTTATACTTTATTCTAAAGACTTATTGAACTACCCTCGTAATATAATATATTAATAATATTGAAAATAAAATAATATAATATATTAATAATATTGAAAACAATTTGAAAGCAAATTGATGTACAAAACTTGCAGCAACAGTTATACATAAAATGTAAGTAAATCTCCGTCCGTATATGGGAGCAATTTGGTGGCAAGCATTTGCAGTCATTTTTACGGCACATTGACATCAATCCTTGATATTCGTCATTTCTTGAGAGCAAGTTGGAAGCAACTTGTTAACAAACATTGCACAGCAACTATTGCCGCGATTTTGCCACGGCAAGCCTGGCTAATGGGGAATACACGTTGGATGTTTATGATCAAAAATTGATCTTAAACTAGGTTGGTAGTCCACCGATAGACTACGAGACGACGGGTCCATCAAGTATGTTCATAGTTATATGTCGAAATTAAAGAGACCGTCAATGCACTATATTTTATATTGAACTACAGATAAACCTGGAACATTGCTCGAGTTTGGTTCGTAGCAATTAACGACGGCAACAAATTAGAGCCCTAGATAAGGTATAAACTGTTTGTCCGTAATATTATATTGGCTTGATTTCAAAAAGTATCAGTTAGCTTACCTATAATAGAAATGAATTGCCATATGCGCACTACATGTAACGCGAGTGTAATGTAGCGAGAGTATTATAGATCAGTGTTTGAGGTTCGACTTTTTGACCTATTTCTTATCAACATGTACTTATGTCAAATTTAATGTTTTACAATATTAAATTTGAAAGGTATTATTAATTTGTATACTTCATACTAATTCATAAAAAAGTGACATTGATTTACAAATAAAAGTATAATACTTGCCAATTTATTAATCGATTTAATTAATTTCTTTAGCGTTTATTTCAGATTATCTAAATTAGTAAAAAATAGAAATATTTTAAACTATAATATTTTTTAAATAGTTTGTATACTTCATACTAATTAATAAAAGAAGGAAGTTGATATACAAATAAAAATACAATACTTGCCAATATATTAATCGATTTCATTAATTTCTTTAGCGTTCATTTGAGATTATCAGAATTAGTAATACATGGAAATATTTTAAATAGAATATTAATTTAAGTTTACTATTTTAATTGTAGCGTATTCATGAAATTCATAATTGAACGTCTTATTTTGGTAATAACATATTTCTTTTAATTTATATTGTGGGTAATAATGAAACTTATACTTGCCAAGATTTTACTTTTTAGAAAGGTATTTTTTATAGATTTCACAACTTTTCCAGAGACTGGAAATTTATTCTTACTATTCTCGAAAAAATAGAAATATTTTAAAAATAGAATATTAGTTTATGTTTACTATTTTAATTGTAGTGTATTCCTTTTAATTTATATTGTGGGTAATAACGAAACATATACTTGCTAAGAATTTATTTACTTTCAAATAAATAAATGTTTGTGTATGGGTAACTTGAAAATTTCATTGACTCCATTTTCTTTTAAACTACTTGAAGTAATCTTTTGCAATTTTACCTAAACTATTACGTAGCCCTATTTGATTATGAAAATTCACTTAAAATAAATTTTAAAAAAATTCATTCGAAAGAACCTTATAATATTATGTTTTATTCAGATATCAAGTCAACGCTGGGTGAAAAGAGTCTTTTTCATGTAATTATAAACATGAGCTTGCAAACATTGTATTAATTGTAGTTTTATAACTACATTAAAATGACCCTTCTGAGCCAGCGTTGACTTTATATATGGATAAAACATGAGTATATTATGCGTCACTTTCAAATAATTAAATATTTGTGTATGGGTAACTTGAAAGTTTGATTGACTCCATTTTCTTTTAAACTACTTGAAGTAATCTTTTGCATTTTTACCTAAAACATTACGTAGCCCTACTTGATTATGAAAATTCACTTAAAATAAATATAAATAAAATTCCTTCGAAAGAACCTTATAGTATTCTCATGTTTTATTCAGATATCAAGTTAACGCTGAATGAAAAGAGTCTTTTTAATGTAATTATTATAAACCTGAGCTTGCAAACATTTGATTAATTATAGTTTTATAATTTCATTAAAATGACCCTTCTGAGTCAGCGTTGACTTTATATCTGGATAGAACATCAGTATATTATGTGTTACTTTCAAATAATTCTTTAAACACAAGAAGCACTTACACGAGTACAAAGATTCACAAAGACCCTTGTCAATAACAAAAATTTGGGTTAAAAAACAGTACATCTATTGGAGTATTAAATATTTAACACATACTTCTGCGACGCACCAACTTGATTGGAGAACTTGATTTGCATTACATTTACATCATGACAACATCAGAGCGGATATTCAATTACTGCATCCCCATGATTGTGTGGTATTTTTCTGGTGCATAGTGGCTTATGCCCTGTATGCTTATGGTCAATCAGCAGATGACTTTGTATATCCCCGATGATGATTACGCACGAGCACATAAATACTTGTTACTAAGAAGTAGCACACCACAAGTATAACAAATTTATTGAACCACCAAGAAATCGTTGTCGATATACCTACAAAGAAACTAATTGCTTTATTGTTTTATCTAATAATTCTTCGTTAAATGCAATTATCACGGTCATCTGGAATAAAATTATTGCAATCCCAAGTGTAGTTGAAAAAGCTGCTGTTTTACATGGTAAGAGAGATAAAGAAAAAGACTAACAAGGAATTCTGTCGAAAGAGTTGAAGAACGCACAACATTCAGGAGTACTGGACAAGCTGTTACCATCGCTCCATTGCCTTTCTGTAGGAGGCTACACCAGAAGTTGTACCGAGACCACTTCCTTGACAGAATCTAAATCATCAAGGATACACAACGTCTTCTGTTGCAGCAAAAATCGTGGCAAAGTATGGATTTAGAGAGGATCAGGAACTTGGAAAGAAAGAGCAGGGAATGTCTAGCATTGCAAGTAAAGAAGACTAGTAAAAGAAGAAGTAGAATAGTATAGTACACAAAAAGGAACAATTAAGGACGTCTTCTCTACCTTTGAGTATGTTGCCCCCTTGAAACTCGTAAGGAATAAACAAGATGAGACCGTCTTGCCACTTTTTCGGACATACGATATTTTTCGAAATCGTCGTACAGAGATTTCATCGCGTAATAAAAACAAATCACGTAAAAACAACCCGTTTTATTTTACTAATACAAATGACACAAACGCATCCTTCATCCTTCAACATTTGATTTTAATAATAGGTTAGATTTTATGGTTATCGTCTGCACTGTCTGCAGGCACTATATATATATATATATATATATATATATATATATATATATATATATATATATATATATATATATATATATATATATATATATATATATATATATATATATAGTATGACCATATATATATATGGTCTGTATATGTGTAGACGAAAAACTGAACGCAAAACGGGTGAAGTCTAAAGTGGAGGAGGCGTTGTGCGCAGACGCATGCGCACTGTTGTAGTATTGCGTTGTGTTTCTTATTATATATGTATAATAACTAACTACTATATATAACTATTTCCGTCGCGAGAACGGAAGTGACGTAGCTAAAGAAAAAGAAATTTAGTGAGATAAATTTCAATCTGCTTTATTTCATTAAAGGATGAATCTTTTTCAGCAAAAGTTTTTTTATGTGAAAGATTTAATAAATATCTTTTAAATGAATGCCAATAGATTACACATATAAGTCAATAAGCATTAACGTTAATGCTCGAAAATTTTGAAGAGGTTAGAAAGGCTGAATTAGGCGTATAATAGGGCGTCGGTGCGCCCCACAGCTCGTTACCGTTAACACTTTATACTAGCCATCGGGCGCTACCCTGGTAACACAGTCTGACGCACTTGCGATTGCGCCGAAAGTGCACGGTCTGCTTCACACTCTGACTAGGTATCTGCTGCACGTCGATTGCAGCAGTTGATTGCGGCAGGATTGCAGCAGAAGTGCATCCGACAAGTGCGACTAAGGGGGACGAAGTAATGAACTCGCGAGTGCAGCAGGGTTGTACTCGAATTGGGTATGACGATTGCGACAGGATTGCAGCAGTCGTGCAACCGACAAGTGCGATTAAGAAGGATGAAATAATGCACTCGCGAGTGCAGCAGGATTGAACTCGAATTGCGTATGACGATTGCGGTAGACGAGTGCGGCAGTATTGCAGAAGACGTGCAGCTGACAAGTGTGATTAAGGGGGATGATGTAACGCATTTGCGAGTGCATTAAGATATATTTCAAAAACGATCACACACATCGTAGTAAATCGAATTATTTATATATTCAGTTATTAAAAATTAATTTAATTAAGATGTAAAATTTTTGTTAAAAGCATTTTTCCACATAGTAATTTAATTAAATTAATTATGAGTTCAAAGTGTATAAATGAAAGATATTTAATAAATAAAGTTATTTATAAATTATACTTATTATTAAAAATTTAGAGTGAATTGAGTGAAAAATTAGTGAGTTGTCCTACACTGATCTTTAATAATAAAAATTAAATCTAAAATTACAATAAAAAAGTAAAAATGATTTTCACATTAATCAGTAGTGATAATTTTAATTATAATGATTATTATTTTCAGTTTATAACATTACGTACAGGTATAAAATACGCAGCTTTAACAAACTTTTAAACGTAACATTAAAAGTTGTGAAAATAATAATTATTAAAATGAAAATTATTATTATTATGAAAGTGTAAATAATCATTATTTCAATGACAAATAAGTCATTTTATTAAAAAGTACTATTATTTACCATATTTTCTATTATGGTATTGCACTTAATTATCATTATCAAAAAATTTGTGTGAAAAATATTCTATTCATAAAAACATGGTACTCTTAGAGCAAGCCACTGACCTACTGTCGAGATTTATTACTCAGTCCGGCGCAGGGAGACGGGGACGCGTATACGCAGAGCCCATTTAATGACTTTGACTATGCAAAAAAAGGAACCGAAGAAGAGGAAGAGAGACACTCTTATGCGATTTTCCACACAGCAAACCTCTCTCTTGCACTCATAGAATTGTATATCTTCTTACTCCCACGGCTGAAACTCCGCCTTCAAGGGCCGAACTATTGATTTCTAGACATGTCATTGGTCCGCCTTTAATGGTTAATTGTGACTTTATTATCAATTTGCGAACGTTCTGAAATTAAGATTTTCGATTCGACTTTGCTCCGTCTATAACGTAGTATGTATCAAATGAGTTAGGTCAGATATACCCTATATATTGTAACGGTCCATATTGGTATGGTATGAATATGGGTATATTTAAATTATTTATTTATTAGAATACTGTTATATACTAATGTTTTATTGATATATGCAAAGAATGAATGATAAGAATAAATAAAGTGAAGATGAGTAACTGAATTGAAAATCGCGTTTGTGCGTTAGGATGATAGTCGCGAAGCGAATATCCGCACAAAGAGGAATCGCGGAGAATAAGGATGTGTGCCTACATCCATGTGAGATAAGACTGATGGAAAGGGTAAGAAAAATGGGAGTCTGGTTGCTAGGCGACGTTAGTGGTGTGAGGCCGAGCCGCCAAAGAAAGTCGCGAGGTCGAGCAACCGAAAGGATTGAGCTGGCTGCTGATTGGAGGATGATCAGTCAGCGCACAGCCGCATAGCAAGCAGGACTTTCACTCCTTCTGCTCTTATAAAATGATTTGGACAGTTAACTTATATATTCGTCAGTTTACTTATTACTATTGGCGAATATATGAGTAAGCGCAAATTGTTTTGATGGTATGGAACTGTGAAGCTACATAAATGCGAGTCCTGAACTTGATATTTTATATAAATAATATATATTATTTTATTTATAAACCTATACAAACACACATATTTACTAATCCTATAATTTCCTTATGTCTTTCTATCATTTAGGTACATCGAAGAAAGATAAATAATTAAATATTATAATAAAAGGTTATAATATTTAAATTGAAGAATAATAACAAATTATGAATCCTTACAATATATATATGTATAAATGTAATATCATAATATCATGAATAAACACATTTAACGATAACAGCGATAAAGTTGCGTAACATAGTGATATGTAATAATATAGTCGATATAAAAATAGGTGGATCTATATACGTATGTATGTAGATAACAAATTAATTAACAATTTTTGGCTCTATGGTTCTTTGGTTCGATGATGTAAATATAAAATAGTATATATAAAAATAAACTGTAGGTAAACGCATATTATTTGCAATTAACGAGCAAATTATTTAACTTTAGGTTAGTTTCACTTTGCTTTTCTATTATTAATTCTATTGTGTTATACTGTTTATTATAATTGATCTTCGTATATATATGTCTCATATGTCTTTTTAGCCATGAAGAGGGGAGTCCTCAACACTCCCGAAATGTCGGCAAAGCCAAAATAAAATTTCTGTTCGTGGAGTTCAATCCAGCCTTGTTATTTATTAAGATTTCAAGTTAAATAATACTACGGTTGTTATTTCGAGTCCTTCAATACTTCCATTATTCCCTATATTTTTCCCCATGTACTATTTCAGGACTCGTGGGCTACGCCACTCACCGACGTAAAGTGGAAAGTGACCGAAACCCCCAACTTTCTGTACACGGAACATCCCGGCATTGTACCAGCAATAGGGGCACTAGCTGTTAAATATTAATTATTACGAAATACATAGTTTCATATGAGGATACAGGAAGAGCCGTTATAATATTTCAGCTATAAAGTGAGCCAGTTTTTAGTTCAGATTCTTTAAATTAATCAAATGACACTTCCTTAAAGTGGCTCCCTGGCTATTTTTCATGATTTTGACAATTTTTTCTATTCATTTTCTTTTCATTAACACTATTCATTTTTTCATCTGTTTAACATTGGACACAATTAAGTTTAATTGATATTACTATTATATGTATAAAAAAAGACTTTGTAAATTAAAAGTTTTTAAATGAATGGTATTATAAAAATCCTAAATTTCGACATAAATTAATCCTCGCGCATACAAAAATTAAAAAAAATTATTGGAACTTTGAGAATATATTCTTTAAGGTGTTTCCAACAACAATAGGCTCATTTTTATATTAATTGATACTTTCAAGTTTATTTATAGTTCAATTTTTAATAAAATAGCGGTATTTATATAGCAATTTTTAAACAAAATCACATATACATTTTTCAGAGCTATATATTAAATAATCAAGTCGAATTAAGAGCGAATAGTAGTTATTTCTAGCTATAAAAATATGATAGAATTTGCTTAGAAGTGAACGATTTTGTTTTCTGCGCGAGGGCTATTTTGAATATAGCTAATTTTTACTAAAAAATAACACATTATTCTGCAATAACTTCGAATACAAAGGCTAAAAAGATCTATAAATTGCTATATAAATTCATAAAATTATAACGAATATTCCATGTAAGCCCCAGATTTTTAAAATTTAACACAGATATTTTAGAAATTTCTTAAGGTGGCTCTCTAGTAATTTTAGACCAAAATTCGAAAAAAAATATTTTGTTTAAAAAGTCAGTTGAACAACTAACTCATTAAGTAAAAATATTTATATGATGGTATTAATTTGTTTTTCAATGACAAACAGACGCTTTACGAAAAGATCTTTCTGTCATTTAACGTCATTTTTTCACCTTTGTGCACTAGTTTACGTATTTCAGGAAGGGAATAATAATTTTTTGCTTCAAGTTTTGGAGGTTAAATACTGTATCATACTAGTCAGATGTGTTCTAAAAGTTATTGATATGTATAATATATTTATAATGAATAGTTTTCTAAAATTATAGTAAGTTTATTCAATAAATCCTATTTTGATAAAAATACTGTTTTCTCAATAATTTGTTTTTTAAACTTTAATTTTATCCTGGCGCACACCAAATTAATGCATCCGGCTAAAACTTTAGGAGAATATTCTTCAAAGTGTTTAGAATAAAAGTGTTCATTTTGTTTTTGATATTATTTTGAACAACTTGTAACGTGGCAGTTAATATGGCTTATTATCTCGACACTTTACCAAATTTTCTAAGTTAATGGGCGCCAGGTAAAGCGCGGCTAACTCGGCACGAGCCCTTTCCCAGAGGAAGTTCCGTGAAGAGGAAAAATCAGGAATTAATAAATTTATAATAAACACTCACAAATTTCTCTTTAAATATACTTAAGGTTTATTTATAATCGTCGAATAATAATACCGGTCACCAATTTACAATTATTTCTTATTACTACCGGTCGCTATACAAAATGGCTACCCTAGCCCTCGTGCGCGTCTCCCGCGACGACCGAATAACCACGTTTTCCCGAGCTTACTAATAAATAACAACCTCCTTGAATTTTCCCTACGAATCTTCTAATTTCCCCCTTTATCGATATCTTACGTAGTGTACCTCTCGCGCCGCGCACTGATTCCTCGTTGGTGTCACACCACCAATCCGCGAATGCCGGAAAGCGTTTTATTATAATTAGGTATATTTAATATAGAATAATATAAATTACCGACTCCGAGGAGTGCCGAGGGTCGCTCGACAATTACCAGTCCAACTCACCGTCGCTTGACTGTAGTCGCCGCGCTAGAAGTCTCGACGTCGTTGCCTCGTGGTCGCTACTAATTCGCGGACTCCGCGTGGCCCTAGAAATCCTTCTGGTCTCCTTTAGCGCGCGTCTCGTATATCCTGCGCGACCAGGGAAATCCTACCGATTTTCTCGTTGCGCTCCTCTGGTCTAATCTCGCCAAACCACCACTACTTTTTCTCCTCGCCGATGATGTCCTCGCGGTCTTACAAAAAAACGTGAGAGGTGCGCGCGACGTGCGTTTGAAAGCTACGACGGGCGGACAGTCAATCTCGCAATGTACGTCTATCTTGGCTGACGGGCGGGCAGGCAATCCTCAAATCGGAGAGGGCGGAAATCTCTTCCAAAATTTTGGCTTTTCTTCTCGCACAACTTCAGCTCACACACTTGTTGCTTCCGCCCCTTTCTTTACGGTGATTGGCCTTGATTTTCCCTAGATGCAAAAATCAAGGCCAAGTCAGCGGTGATTTGAGTCGCTAATTCTCATTGACTCGCTCCGCGAATGCCGCCCTGTCCACGCAGCGCGGGCAATATGAATTGCTAGATATACACGCGCGGGCAACCCGGCGTGTATATCTATATCGGGCGCTTTCGGTTTTGTCGCTGCCGGACCAACACAGTTGGCAGCGGCGACGTGCGCGCGTCGGCCTACGCAAGGATAGGCCGGCAGCTTCATGCGGCTTGCGGCGCGGCGGCTGCTAGCTCTCCCCTCTGTCGACAGCCGTGTCGGTCTCTCTCTCTCTCTCTCTCTCTCTCTCTCGTGGCTACAGCCGAGATGGTGTGCCTCGAGAAAGCCGCCGCTGCCGCTGTGAATCCTCTCTCCTCCCGCGTCTGCGTGCATCGGGAGAGAGGGCGGTCGCGCGCGCGTGTGTGTATGTGTGTGCGCGGGCAGCGGCTCATCATCCTCGAGAGGCGAGGAAGAAAGAGCAAGCGAGAGATAGAGGGTCGCGCGTACAGTGTGCAGTGATGTTGGTGCTGTGCATGTGTGTGTAGGCTCGTCGCCGTTGCTCGCTCCGAGCAGTCGTCGCTGCGGCGATCAGCTGGTGCCGCTGTATGGGTGTGTGCGTGTGTGTGCCGGTCTGCGGTCTTCCTCGGTCGCGACTCCTTATCCTCATTCCCTCAACAAATAATTAACAATCCCCCCATTAATAACAATACTAATTAATATGAAAATGCTCGGCTCTGGTGACGGGTGACTTGGTCGCGATTGACTGCCCGTATTTAATATCATTGGGACGTGAAATACACGTCACAAACTCTCCCCCCCTAAAGGGGACACACCGCCAGGAGTGGACTGGTTATTCCAATAATCAAACGAGACTCTAATTGGGCCATTGTATCCCATCAACGCGATTCCCGAACAACCCTCGGCACCAGAGCTTTTGCAAGAAACAATATATATACATATCTACACTTAAAACTAATCAAGCTGAAAACAAACAAAAAAAAATTATTAATACCTCCACCTTACTACTCCCAATTCGACCACAGAGCAACGGCGCTCATAGATCGCGCGACCATAGGGGAAATTATAAGATCCTAAATAAAAAAATTCAATAAATAAATAAATAACAAGACTTTTAACAACTTTCTGGGCATGGGTATGCCTCCGTCACTTCATATTTCGGTCGCTATTGGTTCTCAGGTTATGCCCTTGGTCGCCGAAGGGCATTTTTACAAATTGCCAAAGCCCTGACCCCGGCACTGCAAATGCTGTAAATTTCTTACTGCTTTGCTCCATCGGTACTTGAAAATAGGCTTGCTTGAGGTCAATTTTGGTCAAATATTTGGCTTTACGCAATTTGTCCAATATGGAATCCATGCTCCTGATAGGATATGCAACCTTCCGGGTCACTTTGTTGAGGTCGCGATAATCTATACAAAATCTATAGCTCCCGTCTGGCTTCTTGATGATTACCGGGGCGCTACTCCATTCACTTGCCGATCGCTCTATTACTCCACTCCTGAACATCTTCTCTATCTCTTCGTGTACTACTTGCAGAAGTTTAGGTGACATTCTCCTTGGCCGATGTTTGATGGCGGCTGCGGAGAGGACATCTATGTGATGTTCGGTCAGTGTGGTCGTTCCTAAATTTTCCGATGGCGGAGGTAATATCTTGGTCACTAGGTCTTCTATGGCTTTCCGCTGCTCGTCGTCTGCCTCGGTAATTCCGGCGCATTCGGCGGTCCTCCACATTCGGCAGTCCTCCACATCTGTCTGCCGTATCTTACATCAACGTCCCATGGGGAGGTAAAGTCGTGTCCAAGTAAAATGTCGTGGTCGCAAGGATCTACAGCTCTTACCGTCAGCTTCCTGGACCTGCCATCCAATTCCATGTTGATGTCCAGATACCCCAATACTTTCTTTGTTCCACCTAACACACTTCTTATAACAGAGTTCGCTGGTCGCAATCGGTCCTTGAACTTAGCCGCTATCTCTGGTCCTACTAGGGAGACCGTGGCTCCTCCATCAATTAGGGCTCTTACGGCCTACCACCTAGTATTACTTTCGTGAAGATGCGGTTCTCTGCGCTCATACCTGCGACTTCGTCTTCGCCTGGTTCCGGAACCTCAAGTTGGTCGGCCTCCGGCGTACGTAGTACGCTGCTCTCCCCCCCTAGACTAGATGTGGGCACCCCAACATCTAAGTCTGTAACAAAGGTGGAGGGGCCCTCCAACGAGGGAGTGGACACCTGTGACCCTTCCAGAAGGTCGACCGCCTCTCGTACGAGGGCTAGGTGCTCGAAATCCTTCTGCTCGTCAGCTGTTGGATTGAGCGCCGTTACGTCGGACCCTTCGAGGATCGGTAAGGTTGTCACTCTTTCGGTCACTCTTTTGCTCTCACTATTCTCTCTACTCTCTACTTTTTCTCTCTCTTCTCGAATTTTGTTGCTCTCACTACTCTCTCTACTCTCTACTATTTCTCTCTCTTCTCGAATTTTATTGCTCTCACTACTCTCTTTACTTAATGGTCTTGTGGTCGCTATTGGTGAGGTCCCATTTAATCCTCCGCTGTTTGAAGTATTGCTCCATATTGGGTGGGTCTCCCCATCTGACAATGTGGACTTAATACTTTTAGCTGCCTCGCCTATCATCGATCCACTTCTCTCTTGGTCGCTGCTAATTTTCGCGTTCTCTGGGGTCGCTAATCTCTTCTCCTGTATTGTCGGTTGGGCGCTATGCTGGCTTCCCTTTATTGTTGCCAGTTTCGTCCCGTTTGCGGTTGCTGGGGAGGTATGGGACTCTTCTGCCTCCCCTGCATCCCGTTTCCCATGGCCTGATTATTTGGAGAAGACTGCCATGCCGGCTGTCTATTGGGACATTCGTTTGCATAGTGTATCATAGACCTACACAAGTAGCATGTCATTTGTGGACATTCTCTTGCTCGGTGCCCTACCGTCTGGCATATATAGCATGCACCATATACTGGTATATTTTGGGCAGGAGGCCCATTTTGGTCTCTAGTTCCTCTCCTATTATAGGCGCCTTGGCCGGTGAATCCTTGGGCCTGACCACCTCTACCCTGAAACGAGTTAACATTCTGAGGAGGAGACCATTGCCAAGCGGGCACAAAACTCGGTCGCAGTGGATTCAGCGGTGTGCTGTGCGTCATCGTTGCGGTCGCGTTGTGTGAGGCTGGCTGTACTGGGGTCGCTTGTACGTTGGCCTCAGGCCTTTGATTCTCCTTGGCAGCGGCTACCGCATTTATTTGTTTTTGTTTTTTCTTCGCTTTTCTATTCCAATTTCTCTTTCTCGCAGGTTTGGTTGTCGCTGATGTGCTGTCGCTAGTGTCGCTTTGTGGGTTCAATTTCTCGTAGGCTGCCGCTACCTTACGGACTGAGGGTGTCTCAGAGTATGCTGCACCTGGTATGCTCATCTTCTCCTTTGGTGGAGGCTCTTCAAACCGGTCATCTAGTTATTTCTCCTTTTCCCAAATTCTTCCTAGTTTCTCTATATCCTTGAGGGTCTTGATTTCTTTCCCCGTCATGAAGTGTCGATAGTTTTTCCTCAAGCCCTTGTAGGCCTGTTTTACTATTGTTTTCCTGGATGGGGGTCGCTTAAAGTGGTCGACAATGTATTCCACGCAGGATATGTAATTGGCAATCTTTTCTCCTTTTGCCATCGATCGGTTCCGTAAGTCCGTCATCGTGTCTTCTTCATCTCTGTGACCCAAATACTGCATTCTGAACGCTTTTTTAAAGTCTTTCCATGATTTTAGGTCCGGTCGCTTCGATAGATACCATCTGCTAGCATTTTTCGAAAAGATCGATGGTAAAGCATTCAACAGCTCCCTGTCGCTCATGGCTAGGCTTGCTTTGCAATCCTGCAGCCGGTCCAAAATTTCCTCTGGCTCCTTATCTTCCCCATTGAACTTTAGGTTCCAACTCTGCAATATTTTAACATTCTTCCCCGCTATCTCTGCATTCGAATGACATTTCTTATTTTTTTGTTTCATTTTCTTATCTTCATATTCCGAATCGCTAGTCGATGTCGACTGGTTCCGTTTGTGGCCTCTCCTGTGTTTTCTTCTTCTTTTATTGTAGTCGCTATCTGAGTCTGATAACGTTGTATTACCGTCGCTACTTGTGGTACTATTACTCGAACTCCTATGTCTTCGGTTTTTCACTTTACGGCTATCTCTCTTCTTTACTGATCTTCGGTCTAGTACGCTACTTTCCGAGCTACTTGATGACAGTCGCTTTCGTTCTCCTCTTCTCTGCTTTGATGCTTTAGGTTGCTGGTCTGCTGGCCTGCGAACGGTGTTCACCTTCGGACTCCGAATCTCTGCCACTTCGTGATTCCTGGGTCGCTCCCTTCTCTCTTGAGATCCCCTCGGTGGTCTCGGAGTGTCTACGTAATCCTGTGGGTTTACTACCGGAGGTGGGACTACCGTAGGTTGTGGCGCGTATACCGGTTCTCGGAGGAGAATTGGTCCATGTTGTGCCAGTTTCATTTGTTCAAACTCCTGCAGTAGCCGTTCGTATGGTCCTACCCCTCGTGGAATGGCATCTTCTTCTCGATTCTCCTCATTTTCTTTGTTGCTCACGTCGCTACTGTCTGTTGAGTTCCCATTTCTTGGGTTACTGGCTATGGGGTCTCTATGTTTTACTTGTCTAATATATTGAATTCTGTCGTTCGGGTTTATCCCCTGCTGTGGCATTTGGCTTTGTGATATTCCTGTCGGATTGTCACTTCTTGCTAGGGGTTGTCCCCTCTGACTAGTCCCCGGACCGGCCCCGACGTTCGTTGCTTGTGCCATTGCAGGGGTCGTGTGACCGACGGCGCTGCGGTGGTTGGCATCGAAGGTAACGTTGGTTCCGAAGCCGTTGACGCTGGTGTAGTCAATCGTATTGGCCTTGGGATCATTGGTACCGCGGGAGTTCCCGTACTGGAATCCGATGATGGATGATTTCCTGTATAATGGAAAAGTGACTCTGGCAGCCTCCATTGGTAGCCGGTTGGTATCATCTTCATTAGTCCCGGAGTATATGCCAACTGTGTATGACTGCTCATCGCTAAGAGTTGCGGTGGAAACCCTGTTTGCACTCTTGGTCGTGTGTTTGCAGACACCATCTGCATCGCGAAGCTATCCGTTGGTCCCCGTGTACGAACTGGTGTCGTCGTAGTGATAGTGGTGGTCGCTTTGCTTATCGTTTCTAGCGTAACTACTGGTACATCGGTCGTTTGTTGTTGTGTTGTGACTTCTTGAATCTGCTCCGTGATTGCCTGTCCCTCTTCTTGACTATACTCCGTTTCTGTGCTTTGCAACTCTACTTCTTTGGTCATTCTCTTAGGCTTCCTACCTCTTTTCTTCTGCTGAGGTATTTGTTCAAAAGATTCCTCTCGCATTATGGCCGCCGATGTTACTGGTACTTGATCCCATGGTCTCTCGTCCCATACTGTATCCCAATTTACTGCTGCACCTGGTTCCACTGTCCTTATACTTGCCCGCAAGAGTCTGTCTCTAAGTTGAACTGTTGTCCCAGATATGCTAAGTCCCATCTGATCTAGAATTATTATTAGTTTGCTCGGGTCCATCTCATTTATTCTACTTGATACTGCCATTCGCTGGCGTATGCGCGGATCCTTCTTTGCTGCTTGTCTTGTGTTCATTTTGTACTCTACTCGTACACTAAGGGAAGAAAACAAAAACAGCGGTTTGGTCGCTAGTTACTCTCTACAGTTACTGCAGTATTCGCTATGTTGGGAGCGCCCGCCCAAGTCTTTGGAATCTTTTCAAAGACGGGGATTTAACTTGCAATACCTGGTGCACGTGAATGGAGAGGTCGCTAATAAAGGGATCAGTCTTAACTCTTTTACGGGACAATTTTCCTGCCTAACTACCGTGTCACTAATTTTCAATTTTTATAATGATTTATAATAATAATATGTATATTTATATATGTATGTTACTCTGGAGATTACCGTATGTACTTTTGCTAAAGGGACAAAAGGAGATAAACAAAGAAAATAGCTTCTTTTCTTGAGGTCTTCTTTATCGGTTCCTTTAGCTGAAAATGCCTACTCGAAAGTTGTTTGCCTAGCTCTTGAGTAGCTGCTGAAATACCCTGACGCGAATCTAATAAAGTCGCTATTCAGTCTTCAGTAGCTCTTGGTCTTCTCTTCTTGTTTATATCTGGAGTAATAATCTGAGGTTTCTTCTTGGTCGCAATCAATTTTCAGTAAATAATTCCCAATACAATTAAATAAATATATATATATATATATATATATATGTAATAATCAATTTTTCCTTTGACACAGTAGTTATAATATAAAATACAATAACTTTAGTTGTTGTATTTTTATACCCAATTTCCAGTAGTTCTTAGAAAATTTTTATTCTTAACTAAATTATTAATCGTTCTTACTAATCGATTTGGGGGTAGTAGCACAGCAATTAATATTTTGTGGAGGTGTTCGCAAAATGAATTTTCCCTATACGGTGGTGTGACTCCTACTCTACTACTTTATAGTCGTTGAGGAGACTTGAAAAATAGGTCAGAATTCAGAAAATTACACACAATTAATTTATCTATCACTCTAACTCATTACTCAAATTTCACTAAATCTCCAACAAAGATTTTCTGAATTTGTCTCCTATTTTCCCCACCTTCTCTATTTATCGCTATTATATTCAGTGCGTCGCCGCAGTCTTCCGCTTACACTGGTAATTCGCTATTTTCTTTAGATATCGCTACAAGCTTCCTCCAATAACCGAAGAAAATTTTCAATACTCAAAAAGAATCCTACGAAAGGTCCCAATTGAAACGAAAATTTTCTTTACTACACACCCAAACTGTGAAAACCCTCAATAAATCGCTAAAAAATTTTCAAAAAATTTTCAAGAATATAAAAAAAAATCACTCAAATCCAAAAAAAAAATTTTCTCAACAAAAACCCTTCAAAAAAAATGTCGAAAAATTTTCAAAGTCAGTTACAACAATCTCTCAGAAAAAAAAAAAAATTTTTTTTTTTGGAAAATTGTCAAAAAGAACTCCCAAAAAAAACTTTCACAATCAAACTCAAAAAAAAAATCTTCAAAAAATTCTCAAAATTCCAAAAAAAAATTTTTTCGGAAAATTCTCAAATCGAAAAACTTAAAAAAAAAATAATTTCGGAAAATTCCTAAAAATATCCAAAAAAATTTTCCCTAGATGCAAAAATCAAGGCCAAGTCAGCGGTGATTTGAGTCGCTAATTCTCATTGGCCCGCTCCGCGAATGCCGCCCTGTCTACGCAGCGCGGGCAATATGAATTGCTAGATATACACGCGCGGGCAACCCGGTGTGTATATCTATATCGGGGGCTTTCGGTTTTATCGTTGCCGGACCAACACAGTTGGCAGCGGCGACGTGCGCGCGACGGCCTACGCTAGGATAGGCCGGCAGCTTCATGCGGCTCGCGGCGCGGCGGCTGCTAGCTCTCCCCTTTGTCGACAGCCGTGTTGGTATCTCTCTCTCTCTCTCTCTCTCTCTCTCTCTCTCTCTCTCTCTCTCTCTCTCTCTCTCTCTTGTGGCTACAGCCGAGATGGTGTACCTCGAGGAAGCCGCCGCTGCCGCTGTGAATCCTCTCTCCTCCCGCGTCTGCGTGCATCGGGAGAGAGGGCGGTCGCGCGGGCGTGTGTGTATGTGTGTGCGCGGGCAGCAGCTCATCATCCTCGAGAGGCGAGGAAGAAAGAGCAAGCGAGAGAGAGAGAGGGTCGCGCGTACAGTGTGCAGTGATGTTGGTGCTGTGCATGTGTGTGTAGGCTCGTCGCCGTTGCTCGCTCCGAGCAGTCGTCGCTGCGGCGATCAGCTGGTGCCGCTGGTATGGGTGTGTGCGTGTGTGTGCCGGTCTGCGGCCTTCCTCGGTCGCGACTCCTTATCCTCATTCCCTCAACAAATAAATAACAATCCCCCCATTAATAACAATACTAATTAATATGAAAATGCTCGGCTCTGGTGACGGGTGACTTGGTAGCGATTGACTGCCCGTATTTAATATCATTGGGACGTGAAATACACGTCACAAACTTTATTATTAAAAGCCATTACACGTAAAATTATTGCAAAACGAGTGTTTTTGTAAGCAAAATCATAAATCAAAGTTTTATTTTTTTTTAAATTAATAATAAATTTTAGAAAAAAATAAAATACACACTGTTTTAGTATCTACTTTAAAGAAGGTATCCTAAAAATTTAATTTGCGATAAAGAAGTAAGTGTGCGAAAGAATGACTTTCATCGTAACCCTATTTTTATTCAAATTTAACACAATTCCAAGGATGACTTTAAAACTAAAACTGATAAATCGTTGAAACTGTTGATATAACTTCATAATATCAGTACAAATCTTATATGTAAATATCAATTCATAAAAATCAATACTGTAGAAAAATTGGATTTCACTAGAGAGCCACCTTAAATAAAATATGTTAAGAAAATAATATTGCGTAGCTTCATGCACAAATTAAGCTTATTTAAAAAAAGATATAATAAATACACGTAAAAGTTAACTTTCTATCACAGATTAAAAATGCGTATTAGTTCCTTTTAGTACGGACAGAGGGGGCGGAAATTGGCAAAAAACACAAAGTGATTTTTTCTAGTCCATAAAACTGCAATCGACCGTACATAACCCAACGGTGTTATGTAATTTTTTGTGTTCTCTGGAAACTACCCCTAGTACAGACAGAGGGTGTGGAAATTCGCCCAGATACATAAAGTTATTTTTCCGGCATCAATCGCAAAATTTTTTTCGTCGATTTGGCTTGCTATTATCTCTCCATGTGCGAAGGGTACTACTATGTACCTTTTTCAAGCTCCGAACGCTATGCCTAGTACGGACAGAGGGAGAGGAATTGGTAGAAAACACAAAATGATTTATTCTAGGCCAAATACAGAATTTTTTTCGTAGATTTGGATTGCAGTCGAATGTGCATTTGCCAAGGTATTATGTAATTTTTTTGAATCTCCGGAAACTATCCCTAGTACGGCAGAGAGGGAGAAAATTGGCTGAAAAAACAAAGTGATTTTTCCTAGGCTAAAAACAAAATTCATTTCGTCGATTTTGGTTGCAATCGACTTATATAACCCAAGGGTGTTATATCATTTTTTTCTGTTACAGGAAACTACCGCTAGTATGGACAGAGGGATTAGAAAGTAGCCAAGATACACAAAGTGATATTTTCTCGTTCAAAAACAAATTTTTTTTCGGCTATTCGGGTTACAATCGACTGTACATTTGCCAAGGTGTTATGTAATTTTTTTCGTGCTCCAGGAACTACCCTTAGTACGGACAGAAGGAGTGTAAATTGGCAGAAATATACAAAGTGATTTTTCCTAGTTCAAACGCAAAATATTTTTCATCGATTTCAGTTTCGTCGACTCATGCTCCAGAAACTATCCCTAGTACGGACAGAGGGGAAAGGAAATTGGCAGAAAATACAAAGTGATTTTCCCTAGGCCAAGTACAGAATTTTTTCGTCGTTTTGGGTTGCAATCGATAGTACATAAGCTAAGGGTATTATCTAATTTTTTTACTATGTCGCATATATCCTACGAACAGAGGGACCGGAAATTGGCCTAGATACATAAAGTGATTTTTCCTGGTCCAAAACCAAAATTTCTTTCATCGATTTGGATTGTGATCGACTCTACATGTACCAAGGGTGGTAATGTAACTATCTTCATGCTCCAGAAACTACCCCTAGTACGAACAGAGGCGGAGTAAATTGGAAGAAAACACAAAATAATTTTTCCTGTTCAAAAATAAATTTTTTTTATTGATTTGAGTTTTGAACGACTCTACGTGTGCCAAGGTATTATGTAATTTTTTTCGTTCTCCTTGAACGACCCCCAGTACAGTCAGATAAGGTTGAAATCGGCAGAAATTCACAAATTGATTTTTTCTGCTCCAAAATCAAAATTTTTTTCATGGATTTTCACCCCCGTGTAGTTTTTGGAGAACGAAAAAAAGTACGTAATACCCTTGGCACATGTAGAGATGATTGCAGGTGAAACAGCAGAAAAAAAATTTGTTTTTGGACCAGGAAAAATAACTTCGTGTATCTTGGTCAATTTCCACCCCACTGTCCATACTAAGGGTAGTTTTCGGAGAACGAAAGAAATTACGTAACACCCTTGGCAAATGTAAAATTGATTGCAACTCAAATCGCTGAAAGAAATTTTATTTTTGGATGAGGAGAAATCACTTTCTGTATCTTGGCCAATTTCAATCCCCGCTGTCCATACTAGGAGTAATTTCCGGAGAATGAATAAAATTACATAACACCATTGGCACATATATAAGGAACGTGGGGGGGGGGGGGGGGTAGGGGGTATAAAAGGAAAAAATTGAGTGATTGAGGAGTAGTAGATAAATGAAAGACGGAGATGGAGAAAATACAGCGAAATGGATAGATGATGACAAAAGGAAACCAGAATGAGTAAGTGAGAAAGCAAATGTGCCAGTGCCTGTGTGACTCAATGCAACCTACAAACTATATTTATATATGAGACATATATAGATATATTTGGTAGGTTAAAATCAAATACGTTCGCTAAGAATCACTGTCCCACCGGTGTAAATAATTGAGTGCAAAAGCGAGTGTGGAAGTGATTGACAAAGTTGCAACATTTATAAATACTAAATTTAATTAGTAATTCATTATAGAATTATGAATTAAAAAGGATGCTATTCATAATTCCAAAATGAATTAATATCTAAAAATAATTTTAATTAATAATTCAAACTGAAAGAAAAATCTTAAAGGATTTAATGTTAATACATTTAGATAGAATAGGATTTATTTAATAAATAATTAATTGATTACATATTCAATTTTTTTATGGAAATTCAAAGTAATGAATGTACTTTTAAAAACAAAGATATACAAATATATATATATATATATATATATATATACATACATACATACATACATATATACATACATATATACATGAATACTCCATACATACATACATATATACATACATATATACATATATACACGAAGACGGGATGAGTGACACTGGTGTCTTAAGCCAAAAAGGCACTAAAAAATCTAAAACGACACGGGCAAGACCAACCCGACCGGAGGCCCTTATTATAAAGGCCGCCGAAGGGACCTCTTACGCTGATATCTTGAGAAAGATGAAGGCGGAACCCAAATTGACGGCACTCGGCGAATGCGTAAACAGGGTACGCAGGACTGTGGCTGGGGACCTGCTTTTGGAACTCCAACGCACAGCGGAAGGGAAGGCTACGGAACTCCGGCAAGCGGTGCAAGAAGTGCTAGATGGGGGTACCAAAATAAGGACCCTACAAGACGTAGTGGCCTTTGAAATAAAGGATCTCGACGTACTAACTAGCAAGGAGGACATTCTAGAGGCGCTACGCAGGGAGTCCCAAAGTAGCGACGCGTCCACATTGGACGAGATTGTAGTAAAATCATTGCGTAAGGCATACGGTGACACGCAGACCGCGGTCACCCAAATGCCAACAAAAATGGCTCGACAGATGATAGCTAAGCGCAAAATCAAGATAGGCTGGGTAGTCTGCCGAATACGGCAGATGGAAAGGAACATACGTCCACTTAGATGTTATAAGTGTCTAGGATTTGGACATATTGCCAAAAGTTGCAAGGTAGCACAGGACCGAAGTAACCTCTGCTACAAATGTGGAAATATAGACCATAAAGCAAGAGAGTGTAAGAATCAACCAAATTGCGTACTCTGCTGTGAAAGGAGCGCAGGAGGAAAAACTGATCATGCAGCCGGTAGCTACACATGTCCTATCTACAGAGCTGCATTAGAAGAGTTAAAAGAAAAAAAAAAAAGATAATGAAGATAGTGCAGTTAAACCTAAATCACTGCGAGACAGCACAGGACCTACTTAACCAGTACGTTCGAGAGACGAAGGTTGATGGGGCCATCATATGTGAACAATACAGAGATCTGGACCAGCCATCATGGGACACGGACGACACTGGCAAAGCAGCGATCTGGACATGTGGCGACGTAGCTTTCCAGGAAAAAATGATGACTCGTGAGGAAGGATTTGTACGGGCGAAGGTAGCAGGTATATACGTATACAGCTGCTATGCCCCGCCTAATGCGCCAATTGAACAGTTCGAAAGACTGTTAGATCGACTCGTACAGGATATGGCGGGAAGAAAGCCATTAATAATAGCAGGCGATTTTAACGCATGGGCCGTAGAGTGGGGCAGCCAAAGGACTAATCAAAGAGGACGGGTGCTGCTGGAAACATTCGCACTCCTAGATTTGGTACTAGTTAATCAGGGTTGTACCAACACTTTTAGAAGAGGGGACACAGGATCTATAGTAGATCTGACATATGTTAGCAGCTGTTTAATTGACTCAGTCGACACGTGGATCGTGAGTGAACACTACACCAATAGTGATCACCAGGCCATAATTATGGAGATAGGAAGATCAAAGCAGGGTTCCAGCGCGAGTACAAGGACCAATAGAATCGGTTGGAAAGTGAAAGACTATGATAAGGAGATGTTTCTGTTGGCACTGGAGGAAATACAACTGTTTGGGACAGCGGACAGCAAGGCTAAACAGGTGATGAAAAATATCACCCGAGCCTGCGACGCAGCTATGCCAAGAAGAGTGCCCAACCAAAGACGACCACCAGTATACTGGTGGAATAGTGAGGCGGATAGCGCTCGTAGCGAGTGCCATCGGACTAGGAGACAGGAGCAGCGGGCAAGCAAGAAATACTATAAAACTGGAAGAGGCCAGGAAGTAGTAGATGCCTACCACCAGGAAATGAAGGACGCTAAGCGAAAGCTTAAGAAGACAATCCGTACCAATAAGCGACGGTGCCTGAAGGAATTACAGGACGAGGTTAATAAAGACCCCTGGGGTAGACCTTATAAAATAGTAATGAAGAAGATCAAAGGAAGCTACGCACCCCCTCCCAAGTGCCCACAATTATTAGATCGAGTAGTGACTAAACTGTTCCCCACACAACGGGACGAACCGTGTGTTATAGAATCAGAGGCAAACGAAGAAGCTATTCCTCCAGTCACAATGGAGGAACTGCTAAGCGCTTGCAAGAGGGTTGGAAACAACAAGGCTCCAGGCCTGGATGGCATTCCCAATATAGCATTGAAACATGCTATATTCGCCCAACCAGAGATCTTCATAGACTTGTACAACACATGTCTAAAAGAGGGAATATTTCCCGCCGACTGGAAGAGACAACGATTTGTGCTACTACCAAAGGGAAAGAAGCCACCTGAGGACGCTTCATCATACAGACCGTTCTGCATGCTGGACACCTCAGGCAAGATTCTGGAACGCATAATTTGCGTCAGAATGGATCAGGCAATAGAAGAAAAAGGGGGACTTGCGGAACACCAATACGGCTTTCGGAGGAAACGATCAACTCTAGACGCAGTGAACATAGTGATTGACACTGCGCGCGCAGCGATAGAGGGAAAGAGATGGAAAGGAGGAGCAAAGGAGTATTGCGCTGTCGTCACTCTGGACGTCAAAAATGCATTCAACTCGGCCAAATGGACCAAAATACACGAGGCATTTCGTAAACAAGAAGTGCCTTTATATATAAGAAGGATGATGTCCGACTACTTGAAGGACAGAATCTTATTATACGACACTGACAATGGCATCAAGACCTATGAAGTAACAGGAGGAGTACCCCAGGGATCAGTGCTTGGTTCACCGACTTGGAACAGCTTGTACGATGGGGTACTAAGGCTACAGTTACCCAAAGGGGCGACAGTGATAGGATTCGCTGACGACATAGCACTAGTCGTGGTAGCGAAAAGCATAGAAGATATAACAGAGATAGCTGACGAGGCTATTCGTATAATACGCGAATGGCTGACAGAGACAGGACTGGAATTGGCCAGTCATAAAACCGAAGTTCTTCTTATTTCTAGTAGGAAGAAAATGGAGAAAATAACGCTAATGGCGGATGGACACAAGATTGTTTCTCAACCAACCATTAAGTACCTGGGCATTACCATTGATGCAAGACTTACATTTAAGCAGCATCTTGAAACAGTGAGTGATAAAGCAGCAAAAGTTGGCGCTGCTTTATCTCGATTGATGCCAAATGTAGGAGGGCCAACGCAAGGTAGAAGGTTGCTCTTAGTCAGTGTAATCACATCGATTATGTTGTACGGGGCTCCTATATGGGCAGATGCCATGTTAGTGAAAACGTACGCAAACAAGCTGTCGACTGTATACAGACGAAGTGCACTTAGGGTCGCGTCTGCTTATCGTACGGTATCAGATGAGGCTGCCTGTATTATAGCAGGCATGCCGCCTATTGACCTCCTAGCAATGGAGAGAAAGAATGTCTTCGAGACAAAGCGACAACAAAATGACAACACTCAGAAGGACATCTGGGATTCCGCGAAGAAGCAGACACTGACTGAGTGGCAAAAAAGATGGGACTCCAGTGGCAAGGGGCGATGGACACATCGCCTCATACCAAGGATAGAGGGCTGGACCGAAAGAAGACATGGGGAAGTAAATTACTACCTCACACAGTTTTTGACCGGGCACGGATGCTTCCGGGCGTACCTGCACCGATTCAAATTAGAAGACCGTCCAAACTGCCCAGTGTGTATGGACGCTGACGAGGATGCGGAACATGTCTTCTGTGACTGCTCACGATACCAACAGGAAAGAGAAGAACTTGAGAGCTATCTCCAGACCAGAGTAACACCTGAGTCGATTATGGAGGCTATGCTGACTTCGGAGGATGGATGGTGCACAGTAAACAACTATGCAGCAGATATACTTAAGAAGGTCAGAAAAGACGAAGAAGGAAGAAGAAAAAGACGAGAGATGCTGAATGAAGCTGGCGACCGGACGATGCGGTAAGAAGTAGAAGGCACACAACACGGAAGACTACTAATGACGGTAATGGGAGAACCAGTGATGCCGACCACATTCACAGAAGAGGGCAGGAGCCCAATGACCCCCGCGAAGCATTGCTTGGCGGTAGTACCGCGGGGAGGTCAACTCAGAAGAAAGGGCACGGTTCACTTTACTAAGGGTCAAAAAGTGAACGGAGGGGATCCGGTTGCGGTGGGGCGTAAAAACCCTGGCGTATACTGGAAGGTTTAGTGAGTGCGAGTCTCACACACGGTGGTACTTCACTATATCATGTCATGGTCCATAATGGATTTGCCTTAAACCTCTCTCTCTCTATAAGAAAAAAAAAAAAAAAAAAAAAAAAAAAACATACATATATACATACATACATACATACATACATACATACATACATACATACATACATACATACATAAGCTTTTCTTCCGTATACATGAAGCATTGTGATGGTAAAAAAAGTATTAAGATACTGGGAATCAAATTACAGTATTTTTAGAAAATCTGTATGCGTGCGTTCGTATATGCGTGTGTGCGTGTTCGTATGTGTGCGTGTCTGCGAATGTGTGTGTGTGTGTGTGTGTGTGTGCGTATGTATGGATGTGGATCAACATTAGTCTGAATATACAGGGTGAAAATTAATATTTTAGAACTCGTCCTTTTTGTATTCTTTTTAAGGAAGGCGACTCAAAAATTTCGTTTTTGTTTTTCGATACGTTTTTGATTTTTTAGCGGTTTTTCGATTTTTCAGTTTTAGTTATTCGGATTTTTTATACCTCAGAAATAATATCATCAATTGAGTGATAATACATTTGAATGAGCATAAAATTACCTATCTTTTCCTTTCCGAAATTTTGTAGGCTTCATTCATTATTTTCTTTTGACGGGAAAAAAATCTTTTTGTACAAAAAATCGATGTTTAGTCAGCTGTTAATATTGGTGTAAATCGGCAGCATTTGATTTGAAACTTTCAAAAACGGTAGCTTTTTACTGTCTCTTGAATGAGTTATTTCCCCAGATCACACCGGCTTTTATATTTCGAGATATTTGAGGTTATATCTCGAGAATGTCACAGTCATTTTTTACGAAACATGGCTCATTTTTTTCGTTTTTTTAATGAAGATTCGTAATTGAAAAGAAATTTAAAGATTCATTGATTCGTTTTTTTTTTATAACAATTTTTCGATTTTTTTATTTTTTAGTTTCATTTTTTCGAGTTCTTTGGTATGTTAGAAATATTATGATCAATTTAGTGTAAGTACATAAAAAAAGCATAAAATTACCCATCTGTTACAACTGCAAATTTTGGATAGACTCTTTTCCGTCTTTTGTTATACACGAAAAAATTTATATTTCGTTTAAACGGTTATATCTCGGAAATTTATGATGGCAAATCGTTCACAAAATTTTAGATGATTAGGAACTCTGTGAATCTACGTATTAATATCTGATTACATTTGAACTAAATATTTAAATAATTTTCATAAATTACGTACAGAGCAAAAATTGCTGTGATAAGGATTATTACCTATCGTTTTGTAATTTTAGTAAAAAATTATCTTTTATCAAACCATCTGTGATTAAAAAGCACACCCTATTGAGCTATTATTTAGAAAGAGATATAGCTATTTAAAATTAATTTATTAGAACAAAGAATTTCATATTGAAACAATTAATTTAGTTTGAGGAAGCTAAGTGCCGATGAATTGGCAGCGGTTATTTTAACAGTTCACTTTGCATAACACTGGTTTCCAAAATTGATAGCATCGATTTTATTAAATTTCGGCAGATGCATCAACGTTGCATATTAAAATAGTCTTTCTACTGGCGCAGAAGATGGTAATAGAGTATTCTATTTAATAAAGGCATCACATTTATATTTTTGTCTCTGCAATAAATAAATATTTCTAAAAAACGGTATACTTTGACCACCGTATTCTTATCAGGAACCTGTAGTTACATTTTGAAAATTAAATTCTCAATTTTCATTATTAACTTTTGGAGAAAAATGCGTTTAAAAAGTTAACTATAGCTGTATATTTTCAAACGCATTTTTCTCCGGAAGTTAATAATGCAAGCTTTTGAAAATTTAACTGAAGATTCATAGTATGAGTTCGGAGGGCATAGTACGGAATTTTTTGAGAAATATTTATGTATTGCTGAGAAAAAATATATAAATGTGATGCCGGTGAGATAGGAATTTTTATTTCACTTTCACATCTCCTTAAGTTATCACGATTTAAAATTTTAGAACCGTGAAACCTCGCATAAATAACCTCCCTTCTCCCATCTTGGAAAAAGACCTTTTCTCCTTGAATAATTAATTCAGAATTAAATTATTAAAGATTCATTTTGGAATTATTAATTAGATCCACTTTTAATTAATAATTTATGTTTGAATTATTAATTAAGTACACATTAATTTAAAATTCATTTTGGAAATATTAATTAGATCCACTTTTACTTAATAATTCATTTTGGAATTATTAATTAAATCCAATTTTAATTAATAATTCATTTTGGAATTATTAATTAGATCTACTTTTAAGTATTAATTCACTTTGGAATTGTGAATTATTTGTGAATTAAATTCAACATTGAATTAAATATTTACAACCCTGGTGAGTGACCGTGCTATCAAGCACTTCACTACTTATACACTCCAGTATCCACGCACTCCACTATCCACACATTGATAAATAAGAATAATTAATAATTAATTGTCACTTCGAACTTATATCAGTGTAAACAAGTTCATTAGGATAACTGTCGAACATTTTTGTTATATCCACAACATTATTTTACACCAGAAAAATTACGAATACACAGTGAAATATAAAGTGGCAAAGTCTGTTTCAATAGATACGTAATATTCTTATTTAAATTGCTTAACAGAAAAATCAAGTCAAAAAATGTGTTAAAATTTAAGTTATTTTTTACACTATTTTGTATTTAGAAATTGTCTGACGTTTTCTATATTATTACTTATACTTTTATTTACTTTAGTTAAAACTATCTAATAACATTAACAATCATATTCTTTATATTATAAATAATACTTATAAATTATTTTATATACAAAATGGATATTAATATCTATTTTTGCGCGTAGCGCGCTGTGATTCCTAGCGTGTTGAATTTGACTAAAAATAGGGTTTTGAGATAAGTCATTCTGGTGTACACCTAATTTTTTAACCCGGATGAAATGTTTAGGATATGTTCTTAAAAGTATATAGTTTTACAATAATTTTACGTGTAATGACTTTTAATAATAAAGTTGTTCAGAATAATTTCAAAAACAAAATACACACTTTTATTCTAAATACTTCTGAAGAATATTCTCCTAAAGTTTTAGACGGATATATTAATTTGGTGTGCGCCAAGATAAAATTAAACTTTAAAAAACAAATTATTGAGAAAACAATGTTTTTATCAAAATATTGGCTTTATGGAATAAACTCACCATAATTCTGGAAAACTATTCATTATAAATATGTTTTACATATCAATAACTCTTAGAACACATCTGACTATTATGATACAGCATTTAAGGGGGAAAGCTTGGGTTAAACCCAAAAAAGATATCTTTTTTTTTTGCGAGTCCAGAAAACTTTTTATGTTTAAAAGCAATCATTCTGAAAATTTGTATTCTATCATTACTTAATAATGTCTTAAAATTTACCGTTGTAAAACCTCAAAATCTTGATCCTACACGTCACAATAAATCACTATTTTCAATACCATATTTATTAAAGGAACTTTGTTCCTCACACGATTCTAGGTGACACGATAAACGAATTTCTTTCCACGGTTATTCGACTCCTTTTTACACATATTACAAAAAGAGCAGAGTACATTTTCGTTAAATTATTTTTATTAGTTTTTTTGGAGATACAATCGATTAAAAAAAAGATTTTAATATTCTTTAAAAAATGTATTGGATCTACAAAAAAGAATAATATAAAAAATATTAACGAAAAAGTGCTCTGCTCATTTTGTAATACATGTCAAGAGGAATCGAATACCCGTAAAAAAAGTTTTCGATTATCACGTCACTAAGAATCGTGTGACGAACAAAGTTCCTTTAATAAATTTGGTATTGAAAATAATAATTTATTGCGACGTGCAGGATCAAGATTTTGAGGTTTTACAACGGTAAAATTTAAGATATTATTGTGTTTCTTTAGCATAAAAATTCTTGGAATGATTGCTTTGAAACATTAAACGTTTTCTGGACTCGTAAAATAAAAATCTTTTTTTGGGTTTAAGGAGTCTTAACCTCAAAATCTTGAAGTAAATATTCTTATTTACTTCCTGAAATCGTAAATTAATGTATAAAAATGAATAAATTGTGTTAAATGACAAAGAGATATTTTCATAAAACGATTGTTTTTCATTGAAATAAATGAATACCATCATAAAAATATTTTGATATGATGAGTTAATAGTTCAACTGACTGTTTAAAAAAAAAAAAATTATTTCGAATATTCGGTTGAAAATTACTACAGATCCGCCTTAAACAGAGAGCAATATTTACAAATTGAAATACAAAGATAATTGCTGATATAGAAACTTGTTTCTATTCAGCATAGTATACGTTCTTATAGCATATATAACACTAGTTAGTTTTTTTATCACAGGTAAAACGAATAAATTCATGCATACATATATATGAGAAATTCTATAATACTTTTGATTTTTGCTTTAAAAAAAAAGCATTAATTTTTTTACGAAGCACAATTTTCAAACGTGTTTTATAAGATTTTAATGATCATAAATAATAATAAAAACTTAAAGACCCTCACTTTTATCAATACTTTATCGTTAAATCAAGCCATTGCATATATTTTGCTACAAAAAGTTAATAAAAAATGCTTCATTTTGTTGGTTTTGTTTTTTTTTTAAATATCGAGGTAAAAAATTTACTTTAAGCCGGATGATATATCTTAATAAATGATCTATAGAAAAAAGAACAATGGGTTTTATCAAGTTCATATGCATATTTGAAATGTGCCAATTAAAAATAACGATTTTTGAAACGAGCAAGCGGGGCGCAGCAAGTTAGATTTTTTAGAGCCTCATAACTTTTTTTCTAAAAGCGGCACAGCTATGTCTTGTCACGTACGCAAGCAAGCGTTCGTGCTCGCTGCGCACAGGTGTCCTGTGTCGAGTTTCGCGCGCTGTCGTCGCGGTGCACAAAGAGTGCATCTTGCCTCAGTTCGGCACGGGTATAGATATATGGCACACATCTCCCTCTCATTTAGCCCAATAAATACATAATTAGTCGAACTCATCGCCTTCTCATTCCCAATTATACTCCAACCACCGAGGAACCGCGTACTATAATTGGTACGTGCAAATAACGCGAATCTCCCATCATTTTCCACACCTACGTATGACTCCATAAACTTACTTAACAGTATCAAGCACGATTCGATTCGTTAATGAAATAAGAATATATACTCATAAGAAATTTTTAAAGAAAAAAATACTTTTTTTTAAATGGTAATATGTAAAAAAAATTAATTTTCTTAAAAATTTGGTTCCCTTTATGTTTAACTAATAATATGTGTGTATATATGTGTGTGTGTGCATGTGTATGTGTGTGTATGTGTGTGTGTTGCTCTATATCTTCAGTAATCCACGGTTAAATTTAATATCTCGGGGCTCATTTTTTTGTTTTGAAAATCTATACAATTCATTTATTGAGCAAGTAAAACATAAGGCACATTTCTTTAATTCAGATTATTTTTACTACATCACACTATTGTTAGAAAACAGTCGGCAAATAAGCGCGGCGCATCTTCGAGATCTCAATTTTAAAGACCAAGTTCATTTACGAGTAGCGCACGTGCACCGCGACTCTTTACTATAACAACAATGATTGTAATTGTAAAGCCAAACGTAAACACAACGAAACACAAGTATCTTCAACCGGCAGTTACCGATAATTGGCGTCACCTGCGTGCGACTTAATTAAAATGAGCCCCGCAGCGGCGTGCGTATGTAATTTCAATAAATCCCGACGCCTCCTCGGTGCATATTTTCCATAGTCGCGCGCGCTCAACAAAATTTTCGCTGCCTTTTTAGAAACTCGCAATGGCAGTATAACCTAGCGCGTAAATCGTCATGTGCCCAAAACGGCAGCATGCAAAATAAAAGAGAGATAACTAAGTTAACTTATAAGAACAAAGAATTTCATATTGGAACAATTAATTTAGTTCGAGGAAGCTAAGTACCAATGAATTGGCAGTGTTTTTTTTTATAAGCATGGAGAGGAAGAAAATGTTGATTGGTTCCCTATGGAAATCTTTGGAAATTACATATTTTAGATTTTTCGATGGAAGAGCAAACTATGTTAATGCACTCAAACTGATGTATGGTGTACTGTAACATTTACTTTATAAGAAATTGTTTTTAATGTATTAGCATGTTAAATTCGCAGATTATACATATATGCAGTACCCTAAAAGTCAAAAGTTCTGTAGAATCTCTCATATCCCACGTACATCTTATAAGAATTTCTTATTTTGCAATATTGAAATTTTCATGGAAAATTTTTTTTGGTCACTTAAAGTACCCTTTTTTATAGTATAACGTATTTATATTGTATTATGTAAACAAATTATTGTATTTATTTTTATATTTAATAACTTAGATTCTAATGATAGATTCACAAAACTAAATAAACTGCCCACTTTAGTGAAGCAAACTTTTTACTATATTATTATTGATACCCCAAATAACAGTTTGCTAACAGAGGAATTCTTTTAAAGGTGTACTAATTTGCTTAGACTAAACATTGAATACGCAAATTAGATTACGTTATTATACATTTAAATAGAGACTACAAAAATAATTCAGCTCCAATACTATTTAAATTAATTTTGGTTTGCATATTTTCAAGACAAGTAGCATTTTTATTCGTTATGAGCCACTATATTGAAACCAACAAATAATTACATATTTTATTATTAATAATTGAGTGGTGAAGGCTTACAAGGGGAGTGTACACACTCCGGGAAATGAATTTTGGTTAGACTTCGGGAGGAGAGGTTTCTGGTACCCAAAAATGAAACGTCGCACCCGTAATTCATTCGAATGGGCCATTGTTATCGAGATATGATTTAATTTCCCCGAAGTATTCGTTATTTTAATGAAAAACGGTACATCTTTTTCTAACTATAACTTTACAAGTTTTTATTATGAATAAAATACCTGAAAGATAATAAAAAGTAGGTGGAAAGAGCTTTAATTTAAGTTCCGTTACGTATACAAATATTAATCTGATCAAAAGTTATTAACAATTGAAGATGGTCATTGAAAATACATGGAAAATCAACGAATTATAAGAGTTAAATTTCTTTGAATATTCATGCAATTTCGGTCACCATTTTCAATTGTAAATAGCTTTTGATCAGATTAATATTGCTTTCTCAAAGAGAAAGCTTTGTGATAGTGACAATTTTTGTTGTGTGTCTTTAACTTATACACATGATATATGTCTTGGGGAGTCCGAATAGACCAGTGTGTGCGTGTGTGCGTGTGTGTGTGGGGGGTGTGTGGGTGCATGCGTGCGTGGGTGGATGCGTGCGTGCGTGCGTCTGTATGTGCGTGCGTGTTATTATGTGGGATATCACCATTCGTTCGATCTGCGGTATAAGTTTCCCAACCTTTGCACAGATGTTTCCTGTTAATATCCGGTATGCGCTTGAAAGTTTCAGCAAAAATTGTCAAACAATTTATTTTTACGGCCGATTTTCAAAATTTAAGAATTTTCTAATTTCGGCTTTTTAATTTTTTTCAATACAGGAATGGTTTCTGGGAAACAAAATTTGTATACAATAAAGTACTCATAAAGTCTTTCATTTTAGGACCGTAATAGTATATTGTGTACCTAAGGCGCAAAGTGGGCTTTTTTAGACCGAGTGTGGAAATTGCAGTACGAGGCGAAGGCGAGCTAGCACGAGCCGAAGGCGGGTGCGTTTGAGAGCCGAAGACGAGTACTGCAACTACACGAGGTCAAAAAGCCCACTTTGCCCTTGGTGCACACCATATTTTTTGTAACGCATGTATTGATTTTTGCGTTTTTTTAGCCAGGTGTACGCATTATATTGCACGAAAAATTCCAAAGATAATGTTATATTAATAAGATTATTATTTTGTGATTTTTTAAAAAATGATTTATCAATGACATAATTTATTTTTGCAATACTGAATCTGTATCTATCTATAATATAGCATAAAAAAATCATAATTTTTATACTAATTGATAGTGGAATTTGTAAACTAGTATATGCTAAATAGTAGTAAAAATTTTAAATGAGTGACTTTCAAAAATGATGCGTTTTTTGTGTCTTATGCATTTTTTGCAATTAAAGAAAAAAAAAACAATAATTCAATCTTTTATAGATATAGATTTCATTTGATTTTATAGATAAAAATAAATTTTAGAATCAATGACACATTTATTTTATTTATATAATAATTTGAATTAAATTCTTTTTGAGAAAGCATAGTGCCAAAGCACTGGGCAGCGTTTTCTTTATACGTAACAGAAATTAATTTAAAGGTCCTTTTGCCTATTTTTTTACTATATTTTGAGTCATTTATCCATATTAAAAAATTGTAGAGTTATGGTTAGAAGAAGAAGTACATTTTTTCATTAAAATAATGAAAAAACAAATAAATTACCTGATATATCGACAACGGGGGCTCATTAGTATGAATTACGGGTACTAGGCTTCAATTTTGGGTACCAGAAAACACCTCCCAATGTCTAACCGAATTACCTTTCCCGAAGGGTGTTCAATCTACTCGTTAGTAGGCAATTGTACCTTGTTTCTTTACCTATAGTCTTTAGATTTTTAAATTATTAAAGTTGATAAATAGATAAAATTGAAACTTAGTTAAACTTACCTAAATGCTTGAATGATTAATAGTTGATTCATTGTTGTTCCAATAAACGAGCAAGGCTTTTCTTCATTCCAAAGTTTCGGTACACATGTCTCTGGTGTAGGAGACTGTAACCATGAATTAAATTCTGCGTTATTTTGAACTATGTCATTAAGCTTTCGGAATACTGGTAACCTTGTACTTAATCGCATTAACGCCTCTTGTTGTTCTGAACTTAAATTGGGTATGGTCGGTATACGGACATTTAGAACTCCTTCTTTGCCACGTAAGAAAAATGTAAATTCATTATCATATGTGATTCCGGATGCTATTCCTTTAAGATGAATACGACATAGGAGTAAAGCAAAAGTAAGTCTGTCATTGTGCAACATGCCTCTAGCAACTCTTTCATAACAAACAGAAAAAAGATCATTCGTAATATATGACAATCGTTGAACATAATCAGAAAGGCCAGTTAATTTTGAATTTTTAGTCAGTACTGATGTAAATATGTCTAAGAACATTTTTAAAGAATACTGATATAGAAAATGTATTTGATTTAAGCTGTCCATGGTAAAATATATATTTGAACAAGCCTGAGACAAAGGTAAATACTGTTGCGATACAGTTTCTATTTCTGCTATGACTTTGTCTGTCTCTTCAACTTTTTTGCTAATATCTGCTGCCTCTTGCTTAAGCGTTTCAAGTGTTGTAATAACGGAGTCGTCATCTAATATCTTACCTTTGGCATCATTGAGTGCTTGTAATAAAGATTTTTCTAGTTGTCTTAATCGCAAATGGAATTCACCTTGCAACTTTAGTAAATCAGAACGTTTTTCATCTATATCAGGTCGTTCAGCTTTCAAAACTTGATTTAAACACTGACTTTGTAAAGAACTACGAGTAACAGTAAAATTGACAAATGTTACACGTGAACAAATGTCAGGCAGAAATTCTACTGTAGGATCTCTTGTTGACAAAAATATTACAAATGATGGCGATAAATCAATATCTTGATCGCCAAGTGTAATTAGCACTCTTCCGCCAGTTCGCCTTAATTCTCTGTTTAAGACAGGATTAAGAATAGGATCATAATTCTCAACATCTTGTACCAGTAATGGATTTCCAAACCTCAGTGCACTTTCTAAATTTTTTCGAAACGAATCATCGAGAAAACTAG